>SCLH01002153.1:0-57786 GCA_004367855.1 Oikopleura vanhoeffeni | reverse complement strand
TAATGTTCAAGGTTTTTTTCTGAACTTATGATAGGTCATCATGTGACCAATTTTGAATTTTTTTTTTCGAAAATTAAAAAAAAAACTTCGGCCTAAGCTTTTTTTGTTTCCAGTTGAATGCAAAAAACCGTTTTGTGATGTCACATACGGTCGTCTGTGGTGAAAAGTCAAATCTGTCGCGTCTAAAAAAAACTACCTAACTATAGACGCGCTTTTTATAGCAAAAGATAGGCATTTTGAAAAAAGCCGACCAAAATTTTGTTGGCAAAAAATGTATACTACTCAATTACCTGCTAATAGTCTCACTCCTGTTTCTATTCTCCCAGCTTGAAAAATAAGATTCTTCGTAATAATTTTGACCAATCGACTTCTAGAACTATCTGGTATCCTCTCTGTTTTTTCTCTTATCAACGAGAGCAAGACTTTAAGGGTGTTTAATCGAATTCGTAAATTTTGAGTTCTTGGTTCCAAAAGCTCCTCAAAATGACCACTTGAGGCGTCGAAGATTTCGGGAATTGAAAAATGTGTCCCAAAATGAAGAAGACAAACCCAGGCGTGAAATTCGTTCGAATGCTGATTCCAACTTTTTATTTCGGCCTGGTGCTGCTTGATAAATTTGGTCCCACCAGTTTTTAGGACTTCGGACAAACTCGAATTTTCGGCCAAATTTCCAAAGATTTTGGTATCATATTCTACAGGGCTATCCATGAGAGCCTGACAATAAAGTTCGATATCAAAAGCCAAAATATTTGGAGATTTTTTTGTAGAATATCCAATAATTGATCGGAGAAAGGAAATGACTGTTTCATCACGGGTTAGACTGAAATTTAGTTTGACAAAAAAATTATTAGAGAAATATTTCTTTGAAGTCAAGAGGTTGTCTCGCTTTATTTGACCTCAGCGCGGCTTGTTAACGGGGTAGCGGTCGTAAAATAATATACGATATCAAAATCAGAAAACAAAATTTGAAAATTTTAGATGTACAATACGGAAAATGTGTTTTGGTCTTCTGTATTGTTTCTGATTATTATTTCTTTCATCGGTCGTTTAACTTACGACGATCTCGTCGATTTAAAGCCAAAACAAATTTTCCGTATTGTAGAACATATTTTGCTCTCTGGCGCTAATTGGTTCATAATTACACCACTTTATAATGCCATTTACAGTAAAGTGGTTTGGTGGTATTCAAAACTTGATACGAAGAAATTTAGATAAAAAATAATTTTCAAACCGTGATCCTTCGAGTCAAGAAATAAAATTAAAAAAATCAGAAAATACTATTTTTTTGTAATTTTTTTGAGAAAATTAGTTCATTTAAGAGAGATTCCTAAACACAATGAAAAAAAATATAACTTTAAGTGGCCACATTGGCAAGAGACGTCATTTTTGAAGCACTTCTAGGTAAAAAAAAACGAGAATAATCTTTAATTATTTACGTTTAATTAATATGAAATAACTAAAATCGGTAATAAACTGTGAGATCCTTGTTTAAATCAAAATCACCAAAATTTACCACTTTGAAGACCCCTAGCGAGAGAACCTATGATCGGATGACCGCGAGACCACCATAAATCATTTTTTTAGTCGAGTTTAGTATTATAGCGAATTCTCAGCCTTTTTTGCGGACACTATCCCCTTAAAGTTAAATCCCTCGTTTATATTGTCAGACCTAAACTTGGGCATGCTTTATGAAGTGCTTTCACCATTTTGTCAAGGCCTTTGACAGCTGAAATATGTTTTGCAAATTGTTCTAGAATCACCAAACTCCCGATCGAAAATCCATGAATTGAAGGGAGAACAATTTTCAAAAGTTCTTCCGGTCGACCAAGAACACATAACCACTGCGCAATTAGCGAACAGTTTGCTTTTACCACAGGGTCAGTATCAGTGGATGACCTGGAAATGACCTCGACAATCTAAACTTTTTGGTTAAATTCCAGATTTTGGTTTTACATTTTTAATTCAATCCGATGGCTTTTAAAAATGTTGGGGTCAAATTACATTAGTTTCGCCATGCAAAATCCGCTTTTTATTATTTTTCACAATTTCTGATAACTAAAACTCTAAAATCTTGAAGATTATCATTTGAAAATTATTTAAAAAGTTTTTAAGGGGTACCGTACCGATAAATATTATGCTAAAATTTTGGAACTAGGTCAATAATAACAATGAGCTGGGACTCGGATCTCTAGTTCCTCAAGTTCGCTTGTTTTAGTAGCTGAATGTCACTAAAATAAATGTCTCTGAAAATTCATCTCCTTTTAAAATACACATCGGATTTTCGGCTATGGTCTGATTTTATTTAGATGAGTCACATAAAAAAAGATATCTATAGTTCGGAACTGCTCCATTCGATCATTCTGAAATTTCGGGCCATAATATACCGGTACAGTATGTGTTTTTTCAAGCTACGTGCTACTGTATCTACAGGCTCTAGCCGTTTTTAAATTTTCGGTTATCAAACGAAAGAACCAGTTCTGCAGCGCAACTTAAAAGCTATACTATGACCCAAAATATCAAAAAGATCGAATGTGCCAATTTGGCCGGACCTCAAATGCCGTTTTGATCTATCTAAAAAAACGGACCTAACGCCCTCTTATTGTTCTCCGCTCAAAAGAGGTATCATAACACTGTTGAATCTGCGCCTCTTATTGGCTGCTCTTAAATAAGAGAATCTGGTGCGTAGGTTCGTGAACTTTCACACTCAAATGCTTTCTATTATTTGGGCGTTATATCATTATCGCGATAAGCTCTAAAATCGATTCTATAGTCAAAAATAATCTATAAAACTGCAATGGATAACCCTCAAATAATTTCAAGGTCAATTTTTGACCCGAGCATCGATTTTAGAGCTTATTATGATAAAACCATAGCCAAAAAATGAGTCGATCTGATGTGTTTATTAGGAAATGAATTTTTAGAGCCATTCATTATAGAAACATTCAGCAAACTATAGCCGACGAACTTGAGGTCGTAAAAATTTGGGACCAAATATTGGATTTTTCAATTTTGTAATTTGACCCAAAAATTTTCATTTTTATTATAAGTCGGATTGTATTTCAAATTGTGAAATATTTTTTGTCATAGAACCTTTGGAACATGTTGATGTATATTTCGTTCACAATGCGAAATAACTAATGCAAACACCCGCGTGGCCATTATTCGATTTTCCAAACTCAAATTATCTCTAGAATCATTGCCCAAAGAGCTCATCATGCCCATAAGATTTCGACCAATGAGCTCGCGGCATCCCAGTTTTGGCCTCGGTACGTCTTTAGGCCAAGCGGTAGGTGGTTCTACAGGATAGTCGATTTCCTCCTTGAGGTCGGTGTAGTTTTCTGTTTCGAAAACTTGTCCAATTTCAACCCATGCAGCCTTTTATTATGGGTCGGAATATGAATCATCATATTTTCAAAAAACAACACGTATAGTATATATGAGTCAAAAGGAGTGTCCTGGCAAAAACGTGCATTCATTTGACACCAAAATTAAAAAAAAAATCAATACATGCCAAATTAAAAAACGTTGGTTTTGTCCTAATAACGTCATTTGTCCCTATATCCTTTAACCAACGGAACTCCATCTCAAAAACGTTTACTATCTCTAAAGTGCGTGTTCGAATCCCACTAATGTTGTCTTACTGGTTGTCTTGAGTATGATTATAGGCAAGGGTGCTTGATATTGGGACCGCTAAATTTGATCGGTGTGTAATCACTCAAGCAATCACTAAGACAATCACTTAGACAACATTAGTGGGATTCGAACTCGCGCTATAGAGATAGTAAACGTTGTTGGTAAAATGATATATGGTGTTGTATTTAACACGGATTTTTGTCATTTTCAACGACTGAAAATCGGCATTTTTAGAAAAACAAATTAAGAAACAAAAATGCTGCTTGTCGTAATTTTATCGGAAAAACCAATTTCCGGGTGAAAAACTGACTTTTGAGCAACTTTTGACTTCAAGTAATCAGGGACATGCGAAATTTTGATATACTTGAGTTCAAAACAATTTAAAAATATACTACAGAAAGTCTTAAAGAGAATAAGCTGGATTATTTTAACAGCATCTTAATTTTATGAAAATTTAGTCTAGATCAGGGTTGTAAAAGGGATAGCTTTTGCGTGGGTTTTCCATTCCCTTTTTTGCGTAAGTTTACGCAAAAGATAGGCAAAAAATGGGGATGGGGATAGAAAATCCGGTCGGGGATGATCCCTTTTACAACCCTGGTCTAGATGGCCAAAATTTGACGGAGAAACTGAAATTATGACGTCACAGCTCTCACTAGCGCCTTAGTAAAATCTTCGATAAATATTTCAAACATTTCTGACCCTAACCTTCGATTCTACCGATATAAACGGATCTTCATCATGAAAAAATCCAAAAAAAACTGGAATCAAAAGATTAAAAAAGGAATATCGATCCCTGTAAGTTTTCAAATAATCGACCATTTCCATCATTAGCGCATGTCTCACGGTCGTAGCAGTGTCAAAAGTCCGCTGGACCAAAATAGAAAAATGTTTTCGGAGGAGTTCTGGTGCTGCGATTTTAAGGAGGTGACACATTGAGGTAACGGTAATACATCGAACTCGAGACTGTTGATGATTACTTTAATTTCGCTTTGAAATATGACTCCTGAAAATTTTGAGACAATTTCTAGATCTTGTTTTTTCGAAGAAAGATATCTTTAGGTTATTAGCAATACTAATTTAGCATACAGTACTTTGTTTTATTATTTGGTTTTTGCGTCAGGTGGATGCAACCACCGAATTGAATTAATTTATTTTGTTTTTATACGATTTTTACATCAAAATCGACATTTTCAAATTTCCAAAAAAAAATGAAAAACCTAAATTTAGGCAGATCGAAAAAATAATTTCATGGACCTAATAAAATAAATTCGGTGGTTGCGACGGTTTAACAATTTTACACGCTTGATAAAATTTGTGTCATATTTCAAGGCGTTCCTTGAACTTATTAAAGGCAAAATGAGCCCTTCTGCGTAAGAATGGATATTAAATGGAAACTTTACGACCAAAAATTGCAGCATTTGATTGGACAAGACTCTTAATGGAACGAACGGATCCATCAAAACTTTGAATAAAATAGCGGCTAACTCTGACATGTAACCCACGCAATTTTCAGTGTAATTCTCGACGATATTATTTAGAAGTTGAAATTGTTCTAATCGCAATTCTTCTGATTCCTCCACCATAGTTTCGGCTCCTAGTCGGGTCTCTAGGGTTGGTATAAGACCGGCGAGGATTGCGGGATTTTTCACCTTTTCAAGCAAATGTTTCATTGTTTCAGTACTGGTGCTTCGGATGGATTCTAGAATACACATGTTGTTTTTTGTTGGGTGACGCAGCTTGAGGGGTTGTTTTTAAGGGGGTGGTCGTCGCATTTTAAGGCGAAAAACGGGGTTTTCAATGGCCAATTGTCGCAAAAGTACAAATTGTTGGACCAAGTATTACTTCGTTCTGATATATTTGAACAAAAATATTCCATCCTATGAAAAATCGAAAGTGACGGATGACTCGTCCAATCAGAAACGTGCTTAGAAAACTGACGGATTCTTTTTTCAAAATGTATCACCTCCCTGAGTTTTTAAGGTAAAACCATGATTCATGACTTAAATTAACCAGACAGAACGTGAGCCGGTTATACCAGAGCATTTTTAGAAAAACTCTTGGATTTGGCTTCAGTATCACCAAAAAACAGTCTTTTGACCCTAGTCTAGGGGTATAAATCAATTGTATCTACTTCCTAGATTTTAAAGTTACACATCCGAAACCTACATGAATCTGCAGCTGAATAGTCCGTGCAGATCAGTACAGAGAGTTTTGTCCAAATTTCTTTCTCAGTTTTCTAAAAATCGTGTTTCCACAAAATATTTTTGAAACCATCAAAAAGTTCTTTCCTGACCATGTATCATACATGATGTATGAACATTAAAAGACTACCCCTATACTCGCAATCGTCTATATTTTCATAAAAACATTAAAATAAAATTTGAAAAATTTGTTTCTAGAGCCTTATTTTGCGACAACCACCCCCTTAACAAAGCTGATAATAATATTTGATCAAAATATAGATACCCGCGACATTATCATGATATTTTTTCAAAATAACGTAGATTTTGGCCTATTTTCGGCCGTTTTGTCTTAATAGACAATCTCCTAATATACAAACACCACAGTAAGATTTTCGAGCATGAATATTTTGAAAAATCAGCGAAATAAATGGAAATTAAACAATTTTCGTCATTTTGAGTACCCTTAACAACCATTTTCTGAGTGATTGATATTTAGATTTACCTGAATCGTCTTGAAACATCCGGCAAATAAATTTTAATAAGTGTGGAAGAAACTGATAATCATTTAAAAGCGAAATATCGGTAGAAAACACAATCTGTTATATGAGATAATTTAGGTTTACTCCACTGGGCGAAACATATCTTTAATCGAGGAAGAACGAGCATTTTGAGTCAAACGTTGCGAATTAATCCGAACTAATTCGGCTTTTCAAAACGAGTCATCCGATTAACTTTTCAGATAGCTCAAACTGAGCACAAATATCTGGTGAATAATAACATAAAAAATAATTGGTCCGAATCGGACTATTTTTGGATTTTTTTCGGAGATAACTGAAATTGTTTAATTATCAGTTTTTGTTAAAAAACGTGGAAACAATGGTCTTATTCGGACCTTTTTTGTTAATTTATTCTTCTCTCAATATTTGTGCTAAGTTTGAGCTATCTAAAAACTAATCAGATGAGTCGTTTTCAAAAGTCGAATTAATTCGCCGCCTTTGACTCAAAATGCTCGTTCTTCCTCCATTAAAGATATCTTTAATATTGACTGAAATTAAAAAAAGTACAATGTCGTTAATTTAGAAAACTGAAATTTTTACCGGTTTTCATTCATTTGGTGTCAAAATTCCACGTCGCTTACGTATGTAACAATAATTCAAAAATCATTTCATTTTAAATAGTTTCTTTGCGATTATTACGCATTTTTATATTATCTCAAAATGATCCAATTAATTTTGAGAAATTATCCCATTTCCTTTTGTAAAATATTAGCTGCTTCTTTTCGATCAGATCTTGAGGCTTTTCGATCAGATTGAATTGCTTCGACTTTTCTGAGTTTTGATTGGCCAATTGCGATTTCATCCTTATCAGTGTTCAAAGTTTGGCTGTTTTAACTTTTCGTTATTTTTTTTGAACTTCAATAGATGATAACAAGAGTTCTAGATGATAAAGTTCAAAGATTTTCTCAGGATCAGATAATTTAGATGAGATCCTTCATAATAATATAAAATTTCATTGTATAGCAGCTATAAAAGATAACTTTCCTATGCAATTTTTAAATTCCCAAATCCAGTTTTTCCAGGATTTCATTACATTTTTAAAATTATTATGCAGGGTAAAGAAATTTTTTTCACTTTTCAGATTTTTGTGAACTTTCGATTGTTACCAATTTTTAGTTGTTTCCGGCACTTTTAAAAAAATTCGGAAAATTTTTTAAATTTTGTATAGAAAATTACTAATAATGGCTTTCTTAGATATTTTATATCGTTCGTAGCTTATGTTTTTGGCTCGACTGGTGACACCCTAGTACTTATGCTTTTTTTATATCATCGTTAGCGATTACGATCGCTTAGTCCAAAAAAAAAATTTCCATTAAAAAGAATAGGATAAAGGGATTTTTCGATTCGGAGATTGTACACTGCACGGTGCTTTTTTTGAGGGTGAACAGGGAACTTGGGATTCCTATGATGGATTAAAATAAAAAATAGCAGAAAAGAATCAGCTCGCGAAATTTTTTTTTTGCTCGAGCCCTTTTTTTCAAATTCCTGGTCGCTGATTGGCGGACCTTATTGGGACATATTGACGCTTAACCATAGCAACCAACGTATTCCTTGCAAGACTCAAAGCATTTTGATAAAAAAAATTGGAAAATTTTTTTTTCTAACCTTTCAAAATTGCAAATGAAACTTTTCAAATCACAGAAAAATGAAAATTTTCGATCAGAGCAGTATTTCAAAAAAAGGGCTCGAGCAAAATTTTTTTTTTCTCGCTGAGCTGATTCTTTTCCGCTATTTTTATTTTAATCCATCATAGGAATCCCAAGTTCCCTTTCACCTCAACAAAAAGCACCGTGCACTGGGTCCCTTATCCGTACGATGTACTCTTATCCGTACGATTTTGGTCGAGATGAAAACGCAAAAGCCTAAACGCCTAGGTAGCGTAGTGTACCCTTATCCGTTCGTTGTACCCTTATCCGAACGATTTTTTTGCCGACTAAGGTGTACCGATAGGGTAAACTCAGTGTAATCGATATGACCATTTAGCCTGTTACCGGTCGGAGGGGTCGCCAAAAAAATGTTGAAAATTTCAACGTAATAGTAAATTTTTATTCTCATACCGCGGTATACCGCTAATTGTGGGGAGTGCGCAGATTGATGACTCATCGGCCGCGGCGCTAGTGATTTAATACAAAAAATAAATTTCTTGTACACGGAACACATTCTACAATTTACATTGTATATGATACGGAATTTGAGTTCTAAAAGTTTAATTTAGGCTGTTCAAAAATTCAAAATATCTCATTTATACATTTTACTATCGACCCATAAAATCTGCCTGGACGATTTAAAATAAGAAATTCAAAAGTCCACCTTCATAACAGTTATAAGTCTTATGAATCATAAGGGTTTCAAATTATCTAGCTTGGATAGGGAAAAAACCAAGCCAAAAATTCTCTGGTCCCAAGTTGGGACTCCCAACCCAGTTTTAAATTTGAGACACTTTCCTTAATTTCTTCAATAACTTCTGGTTTTACTTCCGGTACGTCATCCGGTAATTCTTCAAAAGAAACCATTTTTTCTCTAAAATCCAGTCAATAAAAATTCTCAACTTTCTTTTATTTATTTTACCACTTTAGAAAGGGGAAATATTTTTTTTATAAATTTCAGCCAATGAGCGCGCAGGGTATTAAGTATCACATCGATATTTCGCGGAGGTGAAATTAGAGAAAAATAAGTTTTTTTTATTTTAAGTTGAAAAGAGAACAAAAAAATATTGAAAAATGGCTTGGTTGACTTTTCTGTTAGTGACACTATTGTGGGGCGCGATCGGGGGCGTTGGACCCTTTTTTGTGCCGTCCGGACCACAAAAGGTAACTTTTAAAAACTTGAAAATGCGAATCGCGAAACGTTGTAAATGAAATAAATTTCTAATCATTTTTAAAATCCAGTTGGAAATTCTTCATAATCTATGATTATAATACCTCCACCAGAAAGTTGACTCGTCCAAATCTTTCAAAGCATGTAATTTTAGATTCATTAGAAATTTTAAAAATAACGATTACGGGCCAGTTTTTTAGTCAAAATATTTATCTAATTCGGCTTTCGAAAATTTAAAGTCACTTTCCTGTCATATTTTTTTGCACTAGTATTTTTATTGTAATAATAGTTTGAACAAATGGTTTTGCACGAAAGGTGAGTTTTAATGTTTTTTACGAATGGAAAATAGAAAAAAAAACAGAAATTAAATGGTTAAATTAAAAATTGGGTTAAAAAAGAGTATCTTTTGAAGCTGCTTAGTCTAGCCAGACTAGTTTCTTCGGTTCATGTGCCAATACTATTTGACCTTGGGTTTTAGTGTTCCAGATTGGAGGATCGCCGACCTTGCGGATTAGGGTGCTTCAAAACGAAAATTATTTGTTAAGATGATGACTTTTTAGGTAATCAGGCTCATTTCAAATAACAAACGCCCCGAAAGTGGGGTTTCGGTCTAAGATATTTTCCGACAAATTCTGAATTAGTATGAATTTAACCGAAAAGTACATTGGATAATTATACTTGGTTTTTTAAAAAACAGTTATTTTACTTTGTCTCGCCATATATGGTCAGACTGAAGATTCTAAAAGTTAATGTATTATTAAGGGGTCGTCGACACGCGCACAGATACAAAATATAAAATGGAGTAAAAAATTTCACCACAACACTTGAGTTTTGAACATTAAAATGTGTCGCTTTTGAAAAACCTTATATCATGATTTTTGGAAAAAACAACCTTATTGGGACGATTTTTTGGGAAAAAACTGATTTACGATTTGGGAAAAACCTTAACTCACGTTTTTTTTGGGAAAAAACTTGAACTGACAATTGCTTGAATAAACTCTCTATCCCAGCTTCAAAAAGCCATCCCTTTGGCGATTTTCATCCCTATTCCCCCAAAAATTCCCTATCTTCTTGCTATGAGAAAAGATAGAAAAAGGGATAAAGCCATCCCTTTTGGGAAGAGCCTTTTGGCCTCTATTCTTACGATTTAAAAAAAACTTTTCTTAACGATTTTTTGAAAAACAACTTTTTCTTCAGATTTTTAGGGAAAAATCAATTCTTTACGATTTTTGGAGAGAAAAGTTTTTTTCTGAGGATTACGAAATAGTTAAATTATGTTTTGTTAAAACAAATTGGAGACCAATGGTCTTGTCGGATCATTGTTTTTGGTAAAATGTGCCAGGAGTCCCCGTTAAATTACGGGCCGTAATCCATTGGTTGTTAAAACTTGTCTATCTACTGATTCTTGGGCGTTTGGACTTTTTGAAAACGATTCAAATTAAAGGTAAAATTTTGTTACCTTGTTATTCCAAAGAATAATTTTTACCTTTAAAACATTCGTTCATCGTTTTTGATAATTAATAACTGTTTTTGATATTCACTTGCAGGTACTTTGGGTTTCGTTGCATCCATGACTAGTAGAATCGGAATCTTTTCTTCTCTTTTGATTTTCTTTTGTGTTCGCCGGGGATATTCGATTCGATCTAACATACGGATTAGGAATTGACGAATAAAATTTTATTCATTATAAATTTTAGACTGCCAATTCGGGAAAAAATGTCGAAAATTCCGAAAAATTATGGTCATTTTGTAGAAATGCGTAGGAAAATATTTTGTGATAGTTTAAAATGTAACGTTACTCACCTAGAAAGCTATTATTTCAAACGGACAAAAAATTCAAAATATTAATATCCGCTACATTATTATGGTCTTTCGACAATAAAATAACCTATGGAACCGAGTTCCAAGTTAAATGAGTTATGAGCTTTTTTGTTTTATCATTTTACTTTTACTTAATATTATTTTTATTATAGAATAAGAATAATTCAAGAAAGAAAACTAAGAAAAAAATAAAACTGATTACATTACCCGCTACATTATTATGGTATTTGAAAATAAAAATTGATCTCTGCAAACATTGGCCTTGATTTCAAAAAAACGTAGGGCTCCATTCAAATTTTCAACCTGTTTGTCCTTATAGAAAACAGGCAGTATATTTCAACCTCCTCTCTTTTTCAAAAATAAGAAAAAATACCACCGCCAGATGTCGCATGATTAATAATAATCTGAAGTTAATCTGTCTGCTATAAGTTTATTCAATATTTTTTCATTCTTCGGTTTCCAATTTTCCCCTTGAATTAATTCACTTTCTTTTTTGCGTTTGGTTTTTCGCCCTTTTGAATTGGCCGCTGATCTGCCATTAGATAAAACGGGCACCACCAACGCTATTATGGTAGCGACCGGTAAAGGCTTAAACCGGATGTATTTCCACTTTTGTTTTTTTTCTAGCTCATTCGAAACCTCGTTGATTATGTCCGAATGCCAACTGTTCATTAAATTGGTCAATCTGAATGTTTTTTGCGTTTTTTTGAGTGGCTGGGAGTTAAAGTAAAATAAAGTTTTTTAAGTCATTACAAAAATTATTAAATGCTGTTTTTTCTACAGTAATTGGGGATGATAAGTAAAATTACAGTTTTAAACTCCCGGGAGTATATTGCAAAACCAATTTTTTCAAAAAAATTATATTGTTTTGAAATATAAACTCAGATTCAGACTCTTATTCATAATTTTTGACACCAGACACCACCTTGGTGGTGAAAATCATTAAAAATCGCAATACTGGAGTTTCGAAGATACCGGTCAGAAAATGCTGTAGATTTTGTCGGCTATTGATTGCCCACAAACGTTTTTTTCAATATTTTTAACTATTAAACAAGGATTTTTTCATAAAAAAATTTTAAGTTTTACCCAATTGGTTAAGGTTTTTTAAAAAAAAAAAACCTTGCCAAATGCCAAGTTTAAAGAATCCAGAGTCATATACAAAACATCAAGTTTTGCCGCGTGATAAAATTTTGGACACTGGGGTCATTTTTAAAAAAAAACAAGAGATAACTATAGCCGGATCATTTACAACAATATCAAGATAAGTTTTGCCCCAGGATCATTTTTAAAAAAATCTAAATTCAAAAATCAAACCCGATTATTAAGTATATCCTTAAATTGTACATGGGCTAGTTTTTGAGCGATTAATTTTCAGTTTATAATTCAAGGAAATTGCGTTTAATTCTTGTCACATTGAATGCTTTGACGGCTTTTGCGCACTGGCCATACTTTAAATCGATCTGGATCAATTCTATGAAAACCATCATTAAAAGCGCTATTGTTGGGTTTATTAGTATTGACTTCCGCGTCACCGGAAGTGAAATTTTTAAGTTATTATTACATAATTATATATCAAAAATTCCCCGCTTTAATTTTCCCCATTCCTGATTGAACAGCATCCTTGACATTTTATCATCTGTCGTCTAAAATGTAGGAGCAAAATAGAATTGACAATTCTGTATGAGCAGCGTATAGTTGAGTTATGCCGTATGAATTATCCCAACCCACCAGTTAATTCTCCAAAGAATTTCGAAAAATTTCTACGCAAACTAAATATAATTTATTACTACTTTAAGTAGTAACGTAAACGTAAATAACCTGAAAAGTTAATTGATTTTTCTTGAAGTGCTTTTAATAATAATTAATCACTACTTTAACTATGTTCACTACTTTTATATATCGTTCGTTTTAAAAGCACTGAACTGTTTAATAAAAACGTTTTTATGGACTACTGTCACTTTTGACATGAAGAAAAAAATTCTGACCATCATTATTGTGTTTCGTTTCAAACAGCTGTAAAATTGCTAAAAAATGTCTTATTTTGTAAATTATTTTTTTTGGAAAAAATGACTTTTTTTGTTAAAAATGTCATATTTCTGAAAAAATCCGAAAAGTGCTTTTTTCGGGTCTTAAAAAAAATCTTATGTACAGTACGAAAACTGCTTTTAACTTTTTTTACGAAATTTCGTATAATTTCAAGCCATTTTTGTTAAATTGAAATTTCATCAGTGAAATTTGTGCTATTTCAAAAATAAATATAAAGGCTAGATTTATTAAACGTGAATATTACCTTGTGCAGCTAAAATACGTATTTCATTTTGCGGTCATCTAACCGTTCCAAATATTTTATATTAAATTTTATGAGAAAATCAATTTCGAAATCAGCAACATCAGATTCGTGAAGGAATATGCCTAATAATCCAACAGTGTATTTTCTAAAAAAAATAAAGGTGTAAATTTCTGTTTTTAATATTTTCAGGTTAACCAACATTTTCATGTAATTTTATAAAAACTTCGAATTCACCAAAATGCCTTAAATTGGGGCCTTGTAACAAATAAAATGAAAGATATGTAGTTTAGAGTCTGAAAAAAATCAACCTCAGATTTTGCAATATGACTCATTATTATATAAGCGATATTATGTGACCGAAAGCAGACATATAGTGTAATAGGTACTTCGTATAATAAACTAGGGTCACATTACAAAATGAAGTCAAATTGAGGTCGTGTTACTCATTCAAACAAATAATTTTTTATGCTGATTCTTGGATCCCTCAAAAAATAACTTAAAATTAACCAATATGGTTTTTTTTCACTTGCGAAATGAAAATAGCATCGAAAATTCCCCCAATAAAAATGGTAACTTGGACCTAGTACTATTGGTGGATTATATTTTGAATATCCAAGCTATTGTCGATGACGAGGGTTTCAAATATAATCCGCCTTGCTATTCAATTTTTTATCGGCGGGAATTTTCCTTCAATGCAATTTTCATTTCGTAAGTAAACACATACTAAGGATGGCGCAACGAAAAAATTATGGACGAATTCAAAGAGAAAATATTTTTAAAAATCGGATTTTTTACCTGTAAAAATAATAAGTTTTTACGTTTTTCCTGTTTCTTCTGGAAAATTTGACACAGTATACAGTAGGTGAAAAATTCCGCCTACGCAGTTTATATCTTAATGAGCAACCAATTTTTTTCAAAATTTATATTTTTCGAAATTTTTTTCAATATTACAGCAAATTCTATGTTGTAGTACGGGTCGGTTACCATAAAAAAATATTCATTGATGAAAATTGAAATTGTTGCTGAAATGAGGGTTTTGAAACTCACCTTTTTGAAAATTATTACGACCGACAAGAAAATTTTGCTCGTACCTCGTTTTTTTTCGCTTGGTGATAACCACCGATAGGCCAAAGAAATTGTTATTAACGGCTTTTAGTTCAGTCCTGTAGGGTTCCCGTCTGCGCACCTCAGTACAGGGGGAGGCCCGATAGGCCGAAAAAAAACTACGCCAATTTCACGATTTCTAGCTAAAATACATTCCAGTGACCAATATCGCCGAATGTGCCAATATTGCCGAATTTGCCAATATCGCCGAAATATTTTGGCAAAAAACTTTCGGGCGATATTGCCCCCTCCCCTGCATTTTAATTAGGACCCCAAATAATAATCTTTTAATTTTACCTTAATTGTTTTTTCGCATCTTCCATGCGGAATGAACAGTTCGACTCATTATTATTATACCATTCAACTTGACTCTTACTCTCTTCAGCGGCAATAACAGGCAATAACAGGAAACTGAATTAAGTATAATTATATACAGAACAAAAAATTCGGAAGGATAATTTTTCATGAAACTTTTTTCATCTGAATCGTATTAATTCGACCAGAAAGAAAATCACGTTAATTTGAAAATATTACACCAAGGTCCGAATCATCCGGCTTCTGAACTATATTTTCTATGATTTCTGAAAGAAAAAAATGAGTTTTCGATTTTTTTGCTCAAATTTTATACAAATATCTTATATTATAGAAATTATCTGTATAAATTTGAGAAAAATTTCGAAACTTATTTTTTTCTTTCAGAAATTCATAGAAAAATATAGTTCAGAGGGCCCGATTAATTCAGACCTTGTTGTAATATTTCAAATTACTGATTTATTTCTTGGTCGAAAAATACGATTCCGATGGAAAAAATTACATTTAAAAATTATCCTTCTAATATTTTATTATAATAATAAATATCCAGTTCCAATAACCGGTAGACCAAGAAAAAATCTTCTATGGAGCTTTTTTAGGTGCCAGTAGAGCTTTTTTTAGGTGTCAGTAAAAACTTTTCTTGGTTTTGTTTTTAAAAAGGTCTAGACGATCTCTGTTTTCGATTTTCCATTAAATCGTATTGATAATACGGCATTAGTTCACGAAACAAATCATTTTTGACTCTTAGACGATAAAGTTCACTTTTTAGAATTTTCGGCATTTTTATAATTTAGTTCGGACTATTTTCTTTTTTCGCATTTTAGAACAAACGGTTGATGGCAACCTTAATTTTTTTTTGGGATTCGTATCTAAAAATAACACACTTTTGTTTAATATCCCGGCCCTGCTACTTTAAAAACACACTACGTTTCTAATTCACGGGCCGATATTTACAAAGTTTGATTAAAGGATATCTAGCCAACATGGAGGGAATTTTTTTGAAAATTCGGATTTTTTGCGGATTTTTAGGGTTTTCGAAAAAAATCCCTCGAAATTTCAACAGAAGAATTTAAAATTTGACTTGCTGAAAAGACTCTCTAAATCATTATTTAGTCATAGCAATGTATTAGGGGAGTTTTTTAAGCCTAGTAGGCCACTTTTTTTAAACTTCATTAAAAAGCTTGAAAAAACTTATCTTCATGAATGATTGAGTGAAACACTTACAGATGCGAAAACGAAATCCACCTTTATTGACAAATCATGTAAATATTTGCGGCTATTCTTTACTTTCTGACCATTTTTGTTTGTCCGAGGCGTATTTCCATGGTAGGGATTGGAAGGTTCGAAAAATGAGAAATTTTTTGAAATCCCTAAAACGCAAAATAATCCGAATTTTTAAAAAAATCCCTTCCATGTCGGCTAGTTAGTACTCTTCAAAATCGAATCCCCAAAAGAAAATTTTTTGGTTGCCATCCACCGTTTTTCCTAAATCGCTAAAAAGAAAATGGTCCGAACTAAATTATAAACGACCTTACTCTTATTTAAATAAAAACATTGAGTCAGTATAATTGTAAAGTTGCGTCTATGATAAAGTGTAATGTTCAAGTTTTCTGAACTTATGATAGGTCATCATGTGACCAATTTTGAATTTTTTTTTCGAAATTAAAAAAAAAAACTTTGCCCTAAGCTTTTTGTTTCCAGTTAAAATGCCAAAAAAACCGTTTGTGATATCACATCGGTCGTCTGTGTGTGAAAAGTCAATCTGTTCGCGTCTAATAAAAAAAACTACCTAACTATAGACGCGCTTTTTATAGCAAAAGATAGGCATTTTGAAAAAAAGCCGACCAAATTTTGTTGGCCAAAAAAAATGTATACTACTCAATTACCTGCTAATAGTCTCACTCCTGTTCTATTCTTCCCAGCTTGATAAAATAAGATTCTTCGTAATAATTTGACCAATCGACTTCTAGAACTATCTGGTATCCTCTCTGGTTTTTTCCTCTTATCAACGAGAGCAAGGACTTTAAGGGTGTTTAATTCGAATTCGTAAATTTTTGAGTTCTTGGTTCCAAAAGCTCTCAAAATGACCACTTGAGGCCGTCGAAGATTTCGGGAATGAAAAAATGTGTCCAAAATGAAGAAGACAACCCAGGCGTGAAATTCGTATCGAATGCTGATTCCAACCCTTTTTATTTCGGCCTGGTGCTGCTTGATATAAATTGGTCCCACCAGTTTTTAGGACTTCGGACAAACTCGGAAATTTTCGGCAAAATTTCCAAGATTTGGTTATCATATCTACAGGGGCTATCCATGAGAGCCTGACAATTAAAGTTCCGATATCAAAAAGCCAAAATATTTTGGATTTTTTTGTATAATTAGAATATCCAATAATGATCGGAGAAAGAAATGGACTGTTTCATCACGGGTTAGACTGAAATTTAGTTATGACAAAAAAATTATTAGAGAAATATTTCTCTGAAGTCAGAGGGTTGTCTCGCCTTTATTTGACCTCAGCGCCGCTGTTAACGGGGTTAGCGGTTCGTAAAATAATATTACGATATCTAAATCAGAAAACAAAATTTGAAAATTTTATATACAATACGGAAAATGTGTTTTGGTCCTCTATTTGTTTCTTGATTATTATTTCTTTCATCGGTTCGTTTAATTACGACGATCTCGGTCGATTTTAAAGCCAAAACAAATTTTCCGTATTGTAGAAAATATTTTTGCTCTCTGGCCGCAATTGGATTCATAATTTCACCACTTAATAATGCCATTTACAGTTTTTTTTTAAAAAAAAGTGGTTTGGTTGGTATTCAAAACTTGATACGAAGAAAATTTAGGATAAAAAATACATTTTCAAACCGTGATCCTTCGAGTCACGAAATAAAATAAAAAAATCAGAAAAAATACCATTTTTTTTTGTAATTGTTTTTGAAAAAATTAGTTCACTTTAAAAGAGGATTCCTAAACACAATGAAAAAATTATAACTTTAAGGTGGCCACAATGGCAAGAGGACGTCATTTTCTTTATTTTTGAAGCACTTCAAGCTAAAAAAACCAGAATAATCTTTCATTATTTTACGTTTAATTAATATGAAATATCTAAAATCGGTAATAAAACTGGTGAGATTTTTGTTTAAATCCAAAATCACCAAAATTTACACTTGAAGAACCCCTAGAGAGAGGAACCTTTTTGATCGGCAATGGACCGCGAGACCACCATCAATCATTTTTTGAGGCGAGTTAGTATTATAGGCAAATTCTCAGCCTTTTTTTGCGGACAATACCCCCCTTTAAAGTTAAATCCCTCGTTATTTGTCAGGACCTAAACTTGGCATGCTTTATGGCAGTGCTTTCACCATTTTTGTCAAGGCTTTTGACATTCTGAAATATGTTTTGCAAATTGTTCTAGGAAATCACCAAACGCTCCCGATCGAAAAATCCATGGAATTGAAGGAGAGAACAATTTTCAAAGTTTCTTCCGGGTCGACCAAGAACACATAACCACTGCGCAATTATCGAAACAGTTGCTTTTACACCAGGGTCAGTATCATTGGATGACCCTGGAAATGACCTCGACAATTCTAAACTTTGTTAAATTCCAGATTTTGTTTTACATTTTTAATTCAATCCGATGGCTTTTAAAAATATGTTGGAGGTTCAAAATACATTAGTTTCGCTATGCAAAAATCGCTTTTTATTATTTTTCACAATTTTCTGATAACTAAAACTCTAAAATCTGAAGATTATCATTTGAAAATTATTTACAAAAGTTTTTAAGGGGTAACCGTACCGAAAATATTATAGCCTAAAAATTTTGAACTAGGGTCAATAATAACAATGAGCTTGAGGACTCGGCGTCTCTAGTTTCTCAAGTTCTGCTGTTTAGTTAGCTGAATGTCACTTAAAATAAATGTCTCTGAAAATTCATTCCTTTTAAATACACATCAAATTTCGGCTATGGTCTGATTTTATTTAGATGAGTCTCACATAAAAAACAGAAGATCTATAGTTCGAACTGCTCCATTCGATCATTCGAAATTTCGGGCCATAAGTATACCGGTACAGTATGTGTTTTTTCAAGACTACCGTGCATTACATGTATCTACCAGGCTCTTAGCCGTTTTTTAAATTTTCGGTTATCAAAACGAAAGAACCATGTTCTGCAGCGCAACTTAAAAGCTATACATGACCCAAAATATCAAAAAGATCGAATGTGGCCATTTGTGCCGGACAACTCCAAATGCCGTTTTCGATCTAATCTAAAAAAAAAACGGACCTAACGCCTCTTATTGCTTCTCCGCTCAATAGAGGTATCATTAACACTTTGATCTCGCCTCTTATTGGCTGCCTTAAATAAGAGAATCTTGGTGCGTATAGGTCGTAACTTTCACACTCAAATGCTTTCTATATTTTGGGGCGTTTATATCATTTATCGCGATAAGCTTAAAATCGATTCTCTATTGTCAAAACATAATACTATAAAACTGCAATGGATAACCCTCAAATAATTTCAACGAGTCAATTTTTTGACCCGAGCATCGATTTATAGAGCTTATTAGATAAAAACCATAGCCAAAAAATGAGTCATCTGATGTTTTATTTTAGAATGAATTTTTAGAGCCATTTCATTATAGAACATTCAGCAAACTATAGCGACGAACTTGAGAGTCGTAAAAAATTTGGGACCAAATATCTTGCGATTTTTCAATTTTGTATTTGACCCAAAAATTCATTCATTTTTAAAAGTCGGATTGTATTTCAAAAATTGCTGAAATATTTTTTGTCATTAGAAACCTTTGGAACATGTTGTGTATTATTTCGTTCACAATTGCGAAATAACTAATGCAAACACCCGCGTGGCCATTATCGATTTTCCCAAAACTCAAAATTTATCTCTAGAATCATTGCCCCAAAGAGCTTCATCATGCCATAAGATTTCGCACAATGAGCTCGCGGGCATCCCAGTTTGGCGCCGGTACGTTTTTAGGCCAAGCGGTAGGTGGTTCTACAGGATAGTCGATTTACCTCCTTTGAGGTCGGGTTGTAGTTTTCTGTTTCGAAAACTTGGTCCAATTTCAACCCATGCAGCCTTTTATTATGGGTCGAATATGAATCATTCATATTTTCAAAAAAACCAACACGTATAGTATATATGAGTCAAACAAGGACGTGTTCCTGCAAAAAACGTGCATTTCATTTGACCACAAAATTAAAAAAAAATCAATAACATGCACAAATTATAAAAAGACGTTCTGGTTTTGTCCTATAACGTCATTGTCCCTATATCCTTTACAACGGAACTCCATCTACAAAAACGTTTACTATCTCTAAAGCGCGTGTCTCGAATCCCTAATGTTGTCTTAGTGACTGTCTTTGAGTTATGATTATCGGCTAAGAGCGTTGCTTGATATTGGAACGCTAACAATCACTTAGACAAACATTTAGTGGGATTCGAACGTCGCGCTATAGAGATAGTAAACGTTGTTGGTAAAAGGATATATGGTGGTTTTTATTTAACACGGATTTTTGTCCATTTTCAACGAATGAAAAATCGGGCATTTTTAGGAAAACAAATTAAGAAACAAAAATGGCTGCTTGTCGTAATTTTATCGGAAAAACAATTTCCGGTGAACAAACGACTTTTGGGGCAACTTTTGACTATCAAGTAATCAGGACAGCGAAAATTTTGATATTACTTGAGTTCAAAAACAATTAAAAATTATTCTACAGAAAGTCTTTTTAAGAGAATAAGCTGGCTTATTTTAACAGCATCGTAATTTTTATGAAAATTTAGTCTAGATCAGGGTTGTATAAGGACTAGGCTTTTGCGTGGTTTCCATCCCCTTTTTTGCGTAGGTTTACCGCAGAAAATAGGCAAAAAATGGCGGATAGAAAATCCGGGGGGATGAATCCTTTTTACAACCCTGGTCTTAATGGCCAAAATTTGACCGAGAAACTGAAAATTATGCACGTCACAGCTCTCACTAGCGCCCTTACTAAAAGTAAAATCTTCGGATAAATAATCCTTCAAGCATTTTCTGACCCAAACCTTCGATTTCTACCGATATAAACGATCTTCTCATGAAAAAATCCCCGAAAAAAACTTGGAATTCAAAAAGATTAAAAAGAATATCGATCCTCCTGTAAGTTTTCAATAAATTCCAACCATTCCACTATTAGCGCATGTCTCACGGGTCGTAGCAAGTGTCAAAGTCGCTGGAACCAAAATAGAAAAATGTTTTCGAGAGTTCTGGCTGCTCGATTTTTAAGGGAGGTGACACATTGATAACGGTAATACATCGATACTCGAGACTGTTGATGATTACTTTAATTTCGCATTTGAAATTATGACTCCTGAAATTGAGACAATTTCTAGATCTTGTTTTCGAAGAAAGATACCTTTTTAGATTATTAGAATACTAAATTTAGCATACATTACTTTGTTTATATATTTGGTTTTTTGCGTCAGGTGGTGCAACCACCGAATTGAATTTAATTTATTTGTTTTTATACGCATTTTTACGTCAAATCGACATTTTTAAAATTTCCAAAAAAAAATGAAAAACCTAAATAGGCAGATTGAAAAGAATTTCATTGGACCTAATTAAAAATAAATTCTTGGTTGCGACGGTTTAACAATTTTAACACGCTTGAATAAATTTGTCATACTTTCAGGCGTTCCTTGAACTTATTTAAAGGCAAAATGAGCCTTCTGCGTAAGAATGGATATAAATGGAAACTTTTTTCGAACCAAAAATTGCCAGCATTTATTGGCCAAGACTCTTTAATGGAACGAACGGACTCCATCAAAACTTTGATAAAATAGCGGCTACTCTGACATGTAACCCACGCCAATTTTTGTTAATTCTAACGACGATATTTATTTAAAATGGTTGAAATTGTTCTAATTCGCATTCTTCTGATTCTTCCACCATAGTTTCGGTCCTAGTCGGGTCTCTGAGGTGTGGTATAAGACCGGCGGAGGATTGCGGGATTTTTCACCTTTTCAAGACATGTTTCATAATTGTTTCCAGTTACTGGCTGCTTCGATGGATTCTTTAGAATAACATTTGTTGTTTTTGTTGGGTGACGCAGCTTGAGGGGTTGTTTTAAGGGGTGTGGTCGTCGCATTTTAAGGCGTAAAAACGGGTTTTCAATGGCCAATTTGTCGCAAAAGTACAAATTTGTTTGGACCAAGTATTACTTTCGTTCTGATAATATTTGAACAAAATATATTCCATCCTATGAAAAATCGAAAGTGCACGCGAGTGACTCGTCCAATCAGAAACGTGCTTAGAAAACTGCACGATTCTCTTTTTTCAAAATGTATTCACCTTCCCTGAAGTTTTTAAGGGTAAAACCATGATTTCATGACTAAATTAACCAGACAGAACGTGAGCCGGTATACCAGAACATTTTTAGAAAAACTCTTGATTGGCTTCAGTATCCACCAAAAAACAGTCTTTGACCGCTTAGTCTAGGGGTTATAAATCAATGTATTACTAAGTAGATTCTACTTCCTAGATTTTTAAAGGTTACACATCCGAAACCTACATGAATCTGCAGCTGAATATCCGATGCAGATCAGTACAGAGGGTTTTCCAAATTTCTTTCTCAGATTTTTCTAAAAATCGTGTTTCCACAAAATATTTTTGAAACCATCAAAAAGTTCTTTCCTGACCATGTATCATACATGATGTATGAACATTAAAGACTACCCCTATACTCGCAATCGTCTATATTTTCATAAAAACATTAAAATAAATTTGAAAAATTTGTTTCTAGAGCCTCATTTTTCCGACAACCCCCTTAACAAAGCTGATAATAATATTTTATCAAAATATAGATACCCGCGACATTATCATGATATTTTTCAAAATAACGTAGATTTTGGCCTATTTTCGGCCGTTTTGTTCTTATATAGACAATCTCCTAAATATACAAACACCACAGTAAGATTTTCGAGCATGAATATTTTGAAAAATCAGCGAAATAAATGGAAATTAAACAATTTTCGTCATTTTGAGTACCCTTAACAACCATTTCTGAGTGATTTGATATTTAGATTTACCTGAATCGTCTTGAAACATCCGGCAAATAAATTTTAATAAGTGTGTGGAAGAAACTGATAATCATTTAAAAGCGAAATATCGGTAGAAACACAATCTGTTATATTGAGATAATTTAGGTTTACTCCACTGGGCGAAACATATCTTTTAATCGGGAAGAACGAGCATTTGAGTCAAACGTTGCGAATTAATCCGAACTAATTCGGCTTTTCAAAAGAGTCATCCGATTAACTTTTCAGATAGCTCAAACTGAGCACAAATATCTGGTGAATAATAACATAAAAAATAATTGGTTCCGAATCGGACTATTTTTGGATTTTTTTCGGAGATAACTGAAATTGTTTATATATCAGTTTTTGTGTTAAAAAACGTGGAAACAATGGTCTTATTCGGACCTTTTTGTGTTAATTTATTCTTCTTCTCAATATTTGTGCTAAGTTTGAGCTATCTAAAAACTAATCAGATGAGTCGTTTTCAAAAGCCGAAATTAATTCGCCGCCTTTGACTCAAAATGCTCGTTCTTCCTCATTAAAGATATCTTTAATATTGACTGAAATTAAAAAAAGTACAATGTCGTTTATTTAGAAAACTGAAATTTTTACCAGTTTTCATTCATTTTGGTGTCAAAATTCCACGTCGCTTACGTATGTAAACATAATTTTCAACAATCATTTCATTTTAAATAGTTTCTTTGCGATTATTACGCATTTTATATTATCTCAAAATGATCCAATTAATTTTGAGAAATTATCCCATTTCCTTTTGTAAAATATTAGCTGCTTTCTTTTCGATCAGATCTTGAGGGCTTTTCGATCAGATTGAATTGCTTCGACTTTTCTGAGTTTTGATTGGCCAATTGCGATTTCATCCTTATCAGTGTTCAAAGTTTGGGTGTTTTAACTTTTCGTTAATTTTTTTTTGAACTTCAATAATGATAACAAGAGTTCTAGATGATAAAGTTCAAAGATTTTCTCAGGATCAGATAATTTAGATGAGATCCTTCATAAAATATAAATTTCATTGTATAGCAGCTATAAAAGATAACTTTCCTATGCAATTTTTTTTAAATTTCCCAAATCCAGTTTTCCAGGATTTCATTGCATTTTTTAAATTATTATGGCATGCGGTAAAGAATTTTTTCACTTTTCAGATTTTTGTTTGAACTTTCGATTTGTTAGCAATTTTTAGTTGTTTCCGGCACTTTTAAAAAAAATTCGGAAAATTTTTTAAATTTTTGTATAGAAATTACTAATAATGGCTTCTTAATAATTTTATATCGTTCGTAGCTTATGTTTTTGGCTCGACTGGTGACACCCTAGTACTTATGCTTTTTTATTCATCGTTAGCGATTACGATCGCTAGTCCAAAAAAAATTTCCATTAAAAAGAATAGGATAAAGGGATTTTTCGATTCGGGATTGTACACTGCACGGTGCTTTTTTGAGGGTGAACAGGAACTTGGATTCCTATGATGATTAAAATAAAAAATAGCAGAAAAAAATCAGCTCGCGAATTTTTTTTTGCTCGAGCCCTTTTTTTCAAATCCTGGTCGCTGATTGGCGGACCTTATTGGGACATATTGACGCTTAACCATGCAACCAACGTATTCCTTGCAAGACTCAAAGCATTTTGATAAAAAAATTGGAAAAATTTTTTTTCTAACCTTTCAAAAATGCAAATGAAACTTTTCAAATCACAGAAAAATGAAAATTTTTCGATCACAGAGCAGTATTTCAAAAAAGGGCTCGAGCAAAATTTTTTCGCGAGCTGATTCTTTTCCGCTATTTTTATTTTAATCCATCATAGGAATCCCAAGTTCCCTTTCACCTCAACAAAAAGCACCGTGCACTGGGTCCCTTATCCGTACGATGTACTCTTATCCGTACGATTTTGGTCGAGATGAAAACGCAAAAGCCTAAACGCCTAGGTAGCGTAGTGTACCCTTATCCGTTCGTTGTACCCTTATCCGAACGATTTTTTTGCCGACTAAGGTGTACCGATAGGGTAAACTCAGTGTAATCGATATGACCATTTAGCCTGTTACCGGTCGGAGGGGTCGCCAAAAAAATGTTGAAAATTTCAACGTAATAGTAAATTTTTATTCTCATACCGCGGTATACCGCTAATTGTGGGGAGTGCGCAGATTGATGACTCATCGGCCGCGGCGCTAGTGATTTAATACAAAAAATAAATTTCTTGTACACGTGAACACATTCTACAATTTACATTGTATGATACGGAATTTTGAGTTCTAAAAGTTATATTTAGGCTGTTCAAAAATTCAAAATATCTCATTTATACATTTTACTATCGACCCATAAAATCTGCCTGGACGATTTAAAATAAGAAATTCAAAAGTTCCACCTTCATAACAGTTATAAGTCTTATGAATCATAAGGGTTTTCAAATTATCTAGCTTGGATAGGGAAAAACCCAAGCCAAAAATCTCTGGTCCAAGTTGGGACACCCAGTTTTTAAATTTGGACACTTTCTTAATTTCTTCAATAACTTCTGGTTTTACTTCCGGTACGTCATCCGGTAATTCTTCAAAAGAAACCATTTTTTCTCTAAATCCAGTCAATAAAAATCTCAACTTTCTTTTTATTTATTTTACCACTTTAGAAAGGGGAAATATTTTTTTATAAATTTCAGCCAATGAGCGCGCAGGGGATTAAGTATCACATCGATATTTCGCGGAGGTGAAATTAGAGAAAAATAAGTTTTTTTATTTTAAGTTGAAAAGAGAACAAAAAAATATTGAAAAATGGCTTGGTTGACTTTTCTGTTTGTGACACTATTGTGGGGCGCGATCGGGGGCGTTGGACCCTTTTTTGTGCCGTCCGGACCACAAAAGGTAACTTAAAAACTTGAAATGCGAATCGCGAAACGTTGTAAATGAAATAAATTTTTTTAATCATTTTTAAAATTCAGTTGAAAATCTTCATAATCTATCATTATAATACCTCCACCAGAAAGTTGATCGTCCAAATCTTCAAAGCATGTAATTTTTTATTCATTAGAAATTTAAAATACGATTACGGGCAGTTTTTTAGTCAAAAATTTATTAATTCGGCTTTCGAAAAAATCCATCCGATTAAGTTTTTAGATAGCTCAAACTGAGCACAAATATTTAGTGAAATAATAAAATAAAAAAAAATTGGTTCGAATCGGACCATTGTTTTTTGTTTCTGAGATACTGANCGGTACGTCATCCGGTAATTCTTCAAAAGAAACCATTTTTTCTCTAAAATCCAGTCAATAAAAATTCTCAACTTTCTTTTATTTATTTTACCACTTTAGAAAGGGGAAATATTTTTTTTATAAATTTCAGCCAATGAGCGCGCAGGGTATTAAGTATCACATCGATATTTCGCGGAGGTGAAATTAGAGAAAAATAAGTTTTTTTTATTTTAAGTTGAAAAGAGAACAAAAAAAATATTGAAAAATGGCTTGGTTGACTTTTCTGTTAGTGACACTATTGTGGGGCGCGATCGGGGGCGTTGGACCCTTTTTTGTGCCGTCCGGACCACAAAAGGTAACTTTTAAAAACTTGAAAATGCGAATCGCGAAACGTTGTAAATGAAATAAATTTCTAATCATTTTTAAAATCCAGTTGGAAATTCTTCATAATCTATGATTATAATACCTCCACCAGAAAGTTGACTCGTCCAAATCTTTCAAAGCATGTAATTTTAGATTCATTAGAAATTTTAAAAATAACGATTACGGGCCAGTTTTTTAGTCAAAATATTTATCTAATTCGGCTTTCGAAAAAATCTCATCCGATTAAGTTTTTAGATAGCTCAAACTGAGCACAAATATTAGTGAATAATAAAAAAAAAAAATTGGTCGAATCGGACCATTTTTTTTTTCTGAGATTACTGAAACTGTTTAATAATCAGTTTTTGAAAAAAATTTGGAAACAATGGTCTGATTCGGATCATTTTATTGTTAATTGATTTTTCTTAATAATTGTGCTTAGTTTGAGCTATCCAAGAAATCAACGGGTGAGTCGTTTTCAAAGCCGAATTATATACAAATTTTGGCACAAAAACTAGCTAATATGTGCCAGGAGGCCCTGATCGATAAATCTAGTAAATATTATCACTGTCTTTCAAGGGGTAGTGGTCTGTAGAAAAAATGTTTCTGAAAATAGAAGCGTTATACTAAATCGGCCAAGAAAAAAACGTCTGGTGGTCGTTTTCAAGCCCGTGAATATCGGTTCTCGCTTGCCGAAGGTGAATTCGGATACCATTCACTACTAGGATCTATCGAAATTATGGCGAAAACAGACAGAAGAAAATTACCCCAAAGTTTATCTGATTCCTTTTTTAAATTTTTCTCAATCCAGTAGATAACCTCAAAATATGTCAAGATCAATCTAACTCATCGCTTCGAAAATTCACCTAATATTTATATAGTCGACTTTCTCATGACGGTTATAAGTATCATGGTTCATTTGGACACGAGAGGCATAAGAGAGCAAAATTTCGCATTTATCGATTTATTTTAAATGAAGTATAAAAATAACGTTTGCTTAATTTGCACCACTCAAATCTTCCAAATATCGAAAAAAATACGAAAGCACTTTTTTTTTTCGGAAAATGACTCAGAAAAAAATCATATTTCGAGTTTTAGCTGGAAATTGCAAAAGCTCGTCTTAATTTCTTACAATGTTATGGGAGATACTTGATAAAAATTTGAGCCATTTTTGCAATATTCCTCGGAGGAGATAGATTTTGAAGTCTGAATTGTAAAATTCGTCGGTTATTTGCGTTCTAGAATTGTTTTGAACAACTGAAGTCGCCGGATCAAAAAAGCTCGTAGATTGACTACTACCGTTACGTGATCTTGTGAAATTTGAGCTCAATTGATATAATACTGTCTGGGAGGAGATAGATTTTGCAGTTTGGAAAAGGTCATCTTGTTACGATACTGCTTTTTTTAGTTGTTCAGTTGAATGCAAAAACGTTTTGTTATATCTCATACGGTTCGCTCTATGGTGGCACAGTCAAATCTGTCGCACCTAAAAAATTACCTGATGTATCTCACCGAGATAAAAATACCCAAAAATGCCAACTAAAGTCAAAAATGATTCATAATTTATTTTTTAGTTTTTATCTTCAATTGATGCTTGATAAATGACTGCCAGTGTGTCTTTGCTCATGGTTTTTTGCCTTTTTATCTCAATAAACTCATTTCTTTGGGCCAGTTTTTATCGGCCGAAACGTCAATATTATCATGTGGAGCTGGGAAGATCGCACAGATGAAATAATAATAAATGTATTTCAAAACCGTAACTATTTTCATATTATATTAATGGGCAGTAATATTTATTTAATCTCTAAAAACCTTCGTAAATGATTTTATACTTTTCAGGGCTGCTATTATGGAGTAACCAATGTTTTTGAAAATAGGTCCAGAAATGGCATTTTCTAACAGTAAAAAGGTCGGGGTGCAAACGCGAACCACGTGCAACCAAAAAACTGTATATAATTTTGATTTCGTAGTCCACTTAGATTTTTAAAATTTTATTTTAAAAAATAATTAAATAAACGCGAAGGGGGTTTACTTATTTTATCTCGAAAAAATCCCGTAGATAAATTTGCCGAATATTTTGTTTCTTTTGAGCTCATTATTTCTACTTTTACATGATTTATCTACATTTATTACTACTGTGGCTATAACGACTATCGATATAAAACGGTTAAATTTGTCCAAGATAAACCGCCTTCTGTCAAAAATGCGTGAATTTAGTTTTTGGGAATAGCGCATTTTTATTCCTTTAAAAATTAAAAAATACGTATTTAAGGAAACCAAAAATTTTTAGAATGTCCTTAATGAGTCTATATGGATCCATTAGACCGTTTTTTTGATAAAACCAATTTCTTTGTATACGAACCATTTTTAATTTTCTAGTGCCATATTATATCTTTATTCGCATTTTTTTACATGGCCAAAAACTGTAAATTTGTGTCAATTTATATCGGACAATATAAGCGCTGTTTTTTCATATCAATTGCACGGTTTAAATGCTCCATTTATGTAATTTCGTTAACTTTTTGAAAAACTTTAAACTTAATTTGCCCTAGAAATCAAAGAAAAAAAACGAATGTCCTTATTACGTAATCATGCGATATTTACTTTTTTTTCTTTTGTTCTCCGTGCAATATATCCACCATGAATACCGGGTCAACTCAACCGGTTCTATATAAGGACCACAACCTTGAATTATCAGCTATCTTCATCTACCAGAAAAATGGTTATTTAATCTTAGTAAAATTTTTGTTTTGATTTTATATTTAGTTCTTTGACTGTACTGTATTCATAATTCTTTATTTGATGTTACCTGCAATAAAATACATTTCCAAATATTATGTACAAAATGAGCACGGATTTTCAGTCTCAAGTATAAGATGCAAATTTTCGCCTGCTCATTTTTATTTTGCGTTTTATTTCATCAGGAATTCTTGTATGGTCTATAACTACAGAGAGCATTTTAAAATGCGAGATCGGGTCCAACTTTTGCCCCTTTTCTCCAAATAAATTATAAAACTTCAAATTTTAAGCGTTTTTTAGTAATAGATCCATTTTATACCAAAAATGCTTAAAGTTGAATTTTTTATAATTTATTTGAAGAAGAGTTGTGCCGTTCGCGTCCTATTAAATTGTCTATACTGCGTTCCGTTTTTGCGATGTATCGATTACTCACTCAGCAAGGCGCGACCAGAATTTTTTAAGCCGGGGTACTCACTTTTATGGTTTCAAAATAATTCGTCTAAGTTTAAATTTATTTATCTCCCCATACATGAACTGAACATTATTTTGGAATCATGCTCGTCTATAGGGACAAAAGACTAATTTTTCAAATATTATTTTAATTTTCCAATACCTTAATAATGTAGTGGGTATTAATATTCGAATTTGTTCCGCAGAACCAAACATGTCCATAAAGACAAACACAACAGTAGTTTATTTTAACACATTCAAGCCAAACACTAATCAAAGAAATTGGTTTTTCTGAAAAATGTGATTTTTTATTGTACAATATGTGATTTGTATAATTTTTCAGTGAGTTCGATCGTTTGAATTAACAGACTTGAGTTGAATATGGAAACAGTTATTACCAGGAAGATTGAAATTAAATTCCACATAAGCAAAAATAGCACAGATAGCTTTGAAATTTTGACCAAGTTTTTTCCACTTACAAATATCAATCGATGAGTTGGTTACAAAAATAACTCATCGATTTGATTTTCTCAGTGGAAAAGGGCATGCGAAACTCGCATTGCGTTTAATAACTAATAAACAATTTAAAACGCTTGTCAAAACCAGTGGCCAAACCAACATTTTGTAAAATAAACGGTAAATAAGGATTTCTATGCTGAGAGATCAAACGAGATTTCAGCGATATCTAATTCAGGTAAAATGACGGCAAACGAATTATACATGAAAAAACCACCAGCCAACAACATAAAGCCACTAAAATGAATGTTTAAAAAACTGCCTGAAAAAGGTTAAATTCAACTTTTCATTGTTTTTCTTATTTATTTTTCAAAAAAATCTGAAATTCACCAGCATTTTGAGAGACCCTAAACAACTTACAAAGATGTCTCATACAGATCTTTAAGGGAGTGGGTGTCGCTTATTTGGACCTTTCACGACGCCGTTTCTCTACTAACAAACGTTTTTTGACTCATTTGCGTTGCTTGTTTGTCCTAAATCAGCGACACCCACTCCCTTAACATGCTTTTCACTCGTCTGTAGCATAATTGATAAATTTGCATGAAATGTAGGAGGAGCTTTTTCAAAAGTTAGCATTTCAAATAGCTATTTTGACCACTATGAGGATAAATTCAATAAAATCTTCATACGATTTATATATGGATCTCCACCCGGTTGCGATCGAGAAGCTCAGATTTAAATGTTGACCGAACGATGGAATGAGCATTAGCCAATCACCAAGCGTTGCCTAAATTTTGCTCATATGATTGACGTATTTCAACTGCTAATATATTATTCTGGGGAGAAATTCAGCCAGTCACCTCCCGCATTAAACATCATTTACATCGAGCTCCCCGACTGTACATGGGGGGTAATCCTCATTCGCGATATAAGGATATAAGTACTCACAAGAAACATTTACCTAATATTATAAAAATCATATCTTACTTACAACAGCATGAAAGTTATCGGAAATAATTAAAGCCAGAGAAATCACACCAAAGAAAGTCCAAAGATGAAGTGAAAATATTTCGTTAATATGCTTAAATTGAATTGCAAAAATATAATTTTTTGTTTAAAGTTAGTATAACATATACAGTATATGATATTCTGCTATTTAAAATTTCGAAATCCATGGCTTGTAAAGGATTCATACCCTCTGTTATCAACGTGATTATAATCACTTGTTCGATTGATAATATCTTGTAAACATGCCACAGAAAATAATTCCCTTAAATAATATTCTTCAATAGTTAATATAATATTTTATGAAATAATTTGTTCGGACATGCGCAGAGAGGGAGAAAGCTTTTGTCTCTCAGGTGTGTTTAAGGGAGTGGTGTCGCTGATTTGGGCCTCTTCCAAGTCATTCCGCCAAACTAGGCAAAGGTAATATTCCAAAAACAGTTGTAAATAACAGAACCAACCTCGCGGTAATTTTAACTTAACAGTAATCTGATACAATCCCACCTACGCCGACACCTACGCTTTTAAAAAGCCTCCTAAAAAGACACGCAGTTAGTGCCTACTCCTTCAATTTTTCATATTTTTTATTATTTTTTGTGTCAGGCTCCGAAGCCTTACGAATATGCAAAAAGCGCTTTTGTTTTAAAATTTTGCTTTCAGCGGACAAAAACGAAAACAAAATTATTGATTTATTTATGATTTAAATTGAAAGTGCGCTAATTTGTTTTCTTTTGACGCTACCGAGTTAAAAATAGCACCAAAATCCTTAAAGTGTTTGTATTTACGGAAAAAATTATTTTGAAGCATTTTTTTCTGGTTTCTAAATTTTGTCAAAAATTTAGGCTCAAATGAAAAGTTGACGTGGCCTTCAAGAGCGCCAAATAAAAATTAAAAAACCTCTCTAATAGATTGTCAAACAAGGCTTGTGCTTTCAGATGCAGTATGAGCCGTAAGTGTATCTTCTATAACTGGTGAGGAGATAGCTTTTGCCTGAGCCTCCCAAACTGACCATTTCGAACAATTTGGCTAAAAATGAAATTTGACATGGCCCCAAGACGGACGCCGAAGCAAAATTTCAAAAAAAACGCTCTAATGAATTGTTAAACAAGTCCTGCTTTCTGATGCAGTTGAGTCGAAACTGTATCTCTCAAAACTGGTGGAGGAGATAGCTTTTGCCTGAGCCTCCCAAACTGACCATTTCAAAATTTAAATTTTTTGTTTTTTCGCGTTTTTGTCCGCTGAAAGCAAAATTTAAAACAAAAGCGCTTTTGCATTATTCGTAAGCTCTCCGGAGCCTGACACAAAAAATAATAAAAATTGATGAAATTGAGGGAGTAGCACTAACTGCGTGTCTTTTTTAGGAGGCTTTTTAAAGCGTAAGTGTCGGCTAGGTGGGATTGTATCAGATTACTGTTAAGTTTAAAATTACCGCGAACGTTGGTTCTGTTAGTTACAACTGATATTGGAATATCACCCTTGCTAGTGTTGGCGGGAAATGACCTTGGAAGAGGCCCAAATCAGCGACACTCACTCCCTTAAGGGAAGTGCGAAATATTTATACAATGCGCGCGTGGGTCAGTCGCAGTCTTCATTACACTTTCTATTCATACAATCCTCTGCTGAAACTAACCTATTCCCAAAAATGAATATTTTTCTATACTAAACAATAAAAGACGACTACATTCGTCCGAAAAGGCCACAAACGTTCTATTTAGAAATAATTAAACGAAAACAATTGGTCCAAATCGGACCATTGTAATTTTTTTGAAAACTTATAAAAAACGTTGAAAATGTTTATAGTGTTTAATTTTTCTCTGAATATAAGTGGTCATTGTTGAGCTCTCTAAGAACTCAATTTGATGAGGACGATTTGAAATAAGGAATTTTCAAAAATAAAAAATCGGTTTTAATGTGTTCAAGCTATTGTAGAGAATTTTTTTCTGGTCATTTTAAACCCAGGATTTTTTTTTTATAAATATTTTCAAAAAAAATCGATTTGAAGGTCAATTTTTCGTGATTTTACAGGTGTATGTGATTCAGTTCTAGCGAAGCCGTATGAAGTGCTAGAGGGCTGATTTTTTGGCCAGTGAAAATTAAGCGTTTTTCGGTTACCCGTTTTTTTTATTGAGCGTCGGCAACCAATATTTGACCTCTCATCCCCGGTCAAATTCAGGTCAATCTCAAGTTCATCGTATAGACTTGAAAGTACCCCCAAAATTAGTGAAGAGTCGACTTTCTCTGACGTATTAGCAACTATGGGTCAATAAAGTGTACTGAAAGGTCCTGGAGAGCACAAAAGTTCGCTTGAGGTTGACCCTTGGGTGCTTGACCAGTTTTTGAGATTGACCTTGAGATTGACCTTGAACTTTGACCGGTCATCGAGGTCAAATATTGGTCGCCGACCCTCAATCAAAAAAACGAGTAACCGAGAAAAACGCTTAATTTTCACTGGCCAAAAAATCAGCCTTCTAGCACTTTCATATGGCTTCGCTATGAAACTGTCACTACTACCTGTAAAATCACGAAATTGACCTTAAAATCGATTCTTTTTGAAAATTTTTCATAAAAAAATCCTAGTCTCTAAAATGACCAGAAAAATTCTTTCACAAGATAGCTTGAACACATTAACCGATTTTTTTTTCTATGCAATTCCTTATTTCAAATCGTCATGAGTCGTTCCCAAGCCAAAATAAAAAGGATTATTTTTTTAACGGCCGGCGCGGTTACTATTCCAAACACGTGTTACTTTCCGAACATCTTTTTTTTAATTTCATTTAAGCAAAATTGACCGAGAATTAACAAGCTTTGTGATCTGGACATATTTTCTCACAGTTGTTCGATGCCGACCGGTTGAGCCATCCTTCACCAGAATCAAAAAATTACTTGCAGTTGACAGAGAAGGTTTTTAGTCTCCCTGTATTTTTTTTCTATTTATTCTTATCTTTGCCCGTTACTCGAAACTGTTTAATAATCAGTTTTTGTTAAAAAAAATTTGGAAACAATGGTCTGATTCGGATCATTTTTTTGTTAATTGATTTTTCTCTAAATAATTGTGCTTAGTTTGAGCTATCCAAGAACTCAATCGGATGAGTCGTTTTCAAAAGCCGAATTATATACAAATTTTGGCTAAAAAACTAGCTAATATGTGCCAGGAGGCCCTGATCGATAAATCTAGTAAATATTATCTACTGTCTTTCAAGGGGTAGTGTCTGTGAAAAAAATGTTTCTGAAAATAGAAGCGTATACTAAATCGGCCAAGAAAAAACGTCTGGTGGTCGTTTTAAGGCTCTGTGAATATCGGTTCTCGCTTGCCGAAGGTGAAAATCGGAGGTACCATTCATCACTACTAGAATCAATCGAAATTATGGCGAAAACAGACAGAAGAAAATTACCCCAAAAGTTATCTGATTCCTTTTTAAAATTTTTCTCAATACAGTAGATAACCTCAAAATAATGTCAAGATTCAATCTAACTCATCGCTTCGAAAATATCACCATAATATTTATATAGTCGACTTTCTCATGACGGTATAAGTATCATGGTTCATTATGGACACGAGAGGCATAAGAGAGCAAAATTTCGCATTTATCGATTTATTTTTAAATGAAGTAAAAAAATAACGTTTGCTTAAGTTTGACCACTCAAACTTTCAAAATATCGAAAAAAATCGAAGCACTTTTTTTTCGGAATTTTTTCGAAAATGACCAAAAAATCATATTTCGAGTTTTAGCTGGAAATTGCAAAAAAGCTCGTTTTAATTCTTACAAATGTTATGGGAGATACTGATAAAAATTTGAGCCATTTTTGCAAATATATCCTCGGAGGAGATAGATTTTGAAGTCTGAAATTGTGAAAAATCGTCGGTTATTTGCGTTCTAGAATTGTTTGAACAACTGAAGTCGCCGGATCAAAAAAAGCTCGTAGATTGACATACACCGTTACGTGATCTGTGAAAATTTGAGCTCAATTTGATATTACTGTCTGGGAGGAGATAGATTTTGCAGTTTGGAAAAGGTCATCTTGTTACGATACTGCTTTTTTTAGTTTTCAGTTGAATGCAAAAACGTTTTGTTATATCTCATACGGTTCGTCTATGGTGGCACAGTCAAATCTGTCGCACCTAAAAAATTACCCTGATGTATCTCACCGAGATAAAAATACCCAAAAATGCAACTAAAGTCAAAATGATTCATAATTTATTTTTTAGTTTTTACTTCAATTGATGCTGATAATGACTGCAGTGTGCTGTTGGCTCCATTGGTTTTTGGCCTTTTTATCTCAATTAAATCCACTTTTTGGGCCAGTTTTATCGGCCGAAAACGTCAATATTATCATGTGGAGCTGGGAAGATCGCACAGACTGAAATAATAATAAAAAAATGTATTTCAAACCGTAAACTATTTTCATATTATATTAATGGGCAGTAATAATTTATTTAATCTCTAAAAAACCTTCGTAAATTGATTTTATACTTTTCAGGGCTGCTATTATGGAGTTAACCAATGTTTTTGAAAATAGGTCCAAGAAATGGCATTTTCTAACAGTAAAAAGGTCGGGGTGCAAAACGCGAACCACGTGCAACCAAAAAAATGTATATAATTTTGATTTCGTAGTCCACTTAGATTTTTAAAATTTTATCTTTAAAAAATAATTAAATAAACGCGAAGGGGGTTTACATATTTTTATCTCGAAAAAATCCCGTAGATAAATTTTGCGAAATTATTTTGTTGCTTTTGAGCTCAATTTCTACTTTTACATGATTTATCTACATTTAATTACTACTGTGGCTATAACGACTACTGATATAAAACGGTTAAATTTGTCCAAGATAAACGCCATTCTGTCAAAAAATGCGTGAATTTGTAGTTTTTGGGAATAGCGCATTTTTATTCCTTTAAAACATTAAAAAATACGTATTAAAGGAAACCGAAAATTTTTAGAATGTCCTTATAGAGTCTATATGGATCCATTAGACCGTTTTTTTTGATAAAAACCAATTTCTTTGGTATACGACCATTTTTTAATTTTCTAGTGCCATATTATATCTTTATTCGCATTATATTACATGGCCAAAAACTGAATAAAATTTGGTCAATTTATATCGACAATATAAGCCGCTGTTTTTTTCATATCAATTGCACGGTTTAAATGCTCCATTTATGTAATTTCGTTAACTTTTTGAAAAACTTAAAAATCTTAATTTGCCCTAGAAATCAAAGAAAAAAAACGAATGTCCTTATTACGTAAATCATGCGATATTTACTTTTTTTCTTTGTTCTCCGTGCAATATATCCACCATGAATACCGGGTCAACTCAACCGGTTCTATATAAGGACACAACTAGCTGAATTATCAGCTATCTTCATCTACCAGAAAAATGGTTATTTAATCTTAGTAAAATTTTTGTTTGATTTTTATATTTAGTTCTTTGACTGTACTGTATTCATAATTCTTTTATTTGATGTTACCTGCAATAAAATACATTTCCAAATATATGTACAAAATGAGCACGGATTTTCAGTCTCAAGTATAAGATGCAAAATTTTCGCCTGCTCATTTTTATTTGCGTTTTTATTTCATCAAGAATTCTGTATGGTCTATAACTACAGAGAGCATTTAAAATGACGAGATCGGCTCCAACTTTTTGCCCCTTTTCTCCAAATAAATTATAAAACTTCAAATTTTAGCGTTTTTTAGTAATAGATCCATTTTATACCAAAAATAGCTTAAAGTTGAATTTTTTATAATTTATTTGAAGAAGAGTTGTGGCCGTTCGCGTCCTATTAAATTGTCTATACTGCGTTCCGTTTTTGCGATGTATCCGATTACTCACTCAGCAAGGCGCGACCAGAATTTTTTAAGCCGGGGTACTCACTTTTTAATGGTTTCAAAAATAATTCGTCTAAGTTTAAATTTATTTATCTCCCCATACATGAACTGAACATTATTTTGGAAATCATGCTCGTCTATAGGGACAAAACGACTAATTTTTCAAATATTATTTTAATTTTCAAATACCTTAATAATGTAGTGGGTATTAATATTCGAATTTGTTCCGCAGAACCAAACATGTCCATAAAGACAAACACAACAGTAGATTTTTTTAACACATTTCAAGCCAAACACTAATCAAAGAAATTGGTTTTTCTGAAAAAGGTGATTTTTTATTAGTACAATATGATGATTTGTATAATTTTTCAGTGAGTTCGATCGTTTGAATTAACAGACTTTGAGTTGAAATATGGAAACAGTTATTACCAGGGAAGATTGAAATTAAATTCCACATAAGCAAAAATAGCACAGATAGCTTTGAAAAGTTTTAGACCAAGTTTTTTCCACTTACAAATATCAAATCGATGAGTTGGTTACAAAAATAACTCATCGATTTGATTTTTCTCAGTGGAAAAGGGCATGCGAAACTCGCATTGCGATTTTAATAACTAATAAACAATTTAAAACCGCTTGTCAAAACCAGTGGCCAAACCAACATTTTGTAAAATAAACGGTAAATAAGGATTTCTATGCTGAGAGATCAAACGAGATTCAGCGATATCTAATTCAGGTAAAATGACGGCAAACGAATTATACATGAAAAAACCACAGCCAACAACATAAAGCCACTAAAATGAATGTTTAAAATAACTGCCTGAAAAAGGTTAAAATTCAACTTTTCATTGTTTTTCTTATTTATATTTTCAAAAAAATCTGAAATTCACCAGCATTTTGAGAGACCCTAAACAACATTACAAACATGTCTCATACAGATCTTTAAGGGAGTGGGTGTCGCTTATTTGGACCTTTCACGACGCCGTTTCTCTACTAACAAACAGTTTTTTGACTCATTTGCGTTGCTTGTTTGTCCTAAATCAGCGACACCCACTCCCTTAACCATGCTTTGTCACTCGTCTGTAGCATAAATTGATAAATTTGCATGAAAATGTAGGAGGAGCTTTTTCAAAAGTTAGCATTTCAAAATAGCTATTTTGACCACTATGAGGATAAATTCAATAAAATCTTCATACGATTTATATATGGATCTCCACCCGTTTGCGATCGAGAAGCTCGATTTAAATGTTGACCGAACGATGGAATGAGCATTAGCCAATCACCAAGCTTTGCCTAAATTTTTGCTCATATGATTGACTTATTTCAACTGCTAATATATTATTCTGGGGAGAAAATTCAGCCAGTCACCTCCCCGCATTAAACATCATTTACATCGAGCTCCCCGACTGTACATGGGGTGGTAATCCATATTCGCGATAATAAGGATATAAGCACTCACAAGAAAACATTTACCATAATATTATAAAAATCATATCTTACTTACAACAGCATGAAAGTTATCGGAAATAATAAAGCCAGAAATCACACCAAAGAAAGTCCAAGATGAAGTGAAAATATTCGTTAATAATGCTTAAATTGAATTGCAAAATATAATTTTTTGTTTAAAGTTAGTATAACATATACAGTATATGATATACTGCTATTTACATTTTGAAATCCATGGCTTGTAAAGGATTCATACCCTCTGTTATCAACGTGATATAATCACTTGTTCGATTGATAATATCTTGTAATAAAAATGCCACAGAAACAATAATTCCCTTAAATATAATTCTTCAATAGTAAATATAATATTTTATAGAAAATAATTTGTTCGGACATGCGCAGAGAGGGGAGAAAGCTTTTGTCTCTCAGGTGTGTTTAAGGGAGTGGGTGTCGCTGATTTGGGCCTCTTCCAAGGTCATTTCCCGCCAAACTAGCAAAGGTAATATTCCAAAAACAGTTGTAACTAAACAGAACCAACCTTCGCGGTAATTTTAAACTTAACAGTAATCTGATACAATCCCACCTACGCCGACACCTACGCTTTTAAAAAGCCTCCTAAAAAGACACGCAGTTAGTGCCTACTCCTTCAATTTTCATCCATTTTTTATTATTTTTTTGTGTCAGGCTCCGGAGAAGCCTTACGAATAATGCAAAAGCGCTTTTGTTTTAAAATTTTGCTTTCAGCGGACAAAAACGAAAACAAAAATTATTGATTTATTTATGATTTAAATGAAAGTGCGCTAATTTGTTTTCTTTTGACGCTACCGAGTTAAAAATAGGCACCAAAATCCTTAAAAGTGTTTGTATTTACGGAAAAAATTATTTTGAAGCATTTTTTTGGTTTCTAAATTTTGTCAAAAATTTAGGCTCAAAATGAAAAGTTGACGTGGCCTTCAAGAGACGCCAAATTAAAAATTAAAAAACCTCTCTAATAGATTGTCAAACAAGGCTTGTGCTTTCAGATGCAGTATGAGCCGTAAGTGTATCTTTCTATAACTGGTGGAGGAGATAAGCTTTTGCCTGAGCCTCCCAAACTGACCATTTCGAACAATTTGGCTAAAAATGAAAATTTGACATGGCCCCAAGAGACGCCGAAGCAAAATTTCAAAAAAAACGCTCTAATGAATTGTTAAACAAGTCCTGTGCTTTCTGATGCAGTATGAGTCGAAACTGTATCTCTCAAACTGGTGGAGGAGATAGCTTTTGCCTGAGCCTCCCAAACTGACCATTTCAAAATTTAAATTTTTGGTTTTTTCGCGTTTTTGTCCGCTGAAGCAAAATTTTAAAACAAAAGCGCTTTTGCATTATTCGTAAGGCTTCTCCGGAGCCTGACACAAAAAAATAATAAAAAATGATGAAAATTGAGGGAGTAGGCACTAACTGCGTGTCTTTTTAGGAGGCTTTTTAAAAGCGTAAGTGTCGGCGTAGGTGGGATTGTATCAGATTACTGTTAAGTTTAAAATTACCGCGAACGTTGGTTCTGTTAGTTACAACTGATATTGGAATATCACCTTGCTAGTTTGGCGGGAAATGACCTTGGAAGAGGCCCAAATCAGCGACACTCACTCCCTTAAGGGAAGTGCGAAATATTTATACAATGAGTCGCGTGGGTCAGTCGCAGTCTTCATTACACTTCTATTCATACAATCCTCTGCTGAAACTAACCTATTTCCCAAAAATGAATATTTATCTATACTAAACAATAAAAGACGACTACATTCGTCCGAAAAGGCCACAAACGTTCTATTTGAAAAATAATTAAACGAAAACAATGGTCCAAATCGGACCATTTGTAATTTTTTTGAAAACTTATAAAAAACGTTGAAAATGTTTATAGTGTTTAATTTTTCTCTGAATATAAGTGGTCATTTTGAGCTCTCTAAGAACTCAATTTGATGAGACGATTTGAAATAAGGAATTTCAAAAATAAAAAATCGGTTTTTAATGTGTTTCAAGCTATCTTGTAGAGAGAATTTTTTTCTGGTATTTTAAAACCAGGATTTTTTTTTTATAAAAATTTTCAAAAAAAAATCGATTTGAAGGTCAATTTTTCGTGATTTTACAGGTAGTATGTGATTCAGTTCTAGCGAAGCCGTATGAAGTGCTAGAGGGCTGATTTTTTGGCCAGTGAAAATTAAGCGTTTTTCGGTTACCCGTTTTTTTTTATTGAGGGTCGGCAACCAATATTTGACCTCTCATGCCCGGTCAAAATTCAAGGTCAATCTCAAGTTCATCGTATAGACTTGAAAGTACCCCCAAAATTAGTGGAAGAGTCGACTTTCTGATGAACGTATTAGCAACTATGGTCAATAATGTACTGAAAGGTCGCTGGAGAGCAAAAAGTTTCGCTTGAGGTTGACCTTGGGTGTTGACCAGTTTTTGAGATTGACCTTGAGATTGACCTTGAACTTTGACCGGTCATAGAGGTCAAATATTGGTCGCCGAACCCTCAATCAAAAAAACGAGTAACCGAAAACGCTTAATTTTCACTGGCCAAAAAATCAGCCTTCTAGCACTTCATATGGCTTCGCTAAAACTGATCACATAACTACCTGTAAAATCACGAAAAATATGACCTTAAAATCGATTCTTTTTGAAAATTTTTCATAAAAAAAAATCCTAGGTCTTAAAATGACCAGAAAAAATTCTTTACAAGATAGCTTGAACACATTAGAACCCGATTTTTATTTTTGAAAATTCTATTATCAAATCGTCATGAGTCGTTTCCAAAAGCCAAAATAAAAAGGAGATTAATTTTTTTCAGGACGGCGCACAAGCGTTACTATCCTAAACACGTTGTACTTTTCCGACATCTTTTTTAATATTCAATTTATAAAGCAAAATTGACCGAGAGATTAACAAATTTTGTGAATTGAGATCATATTTTTACCAGTATATTCGCATGCCGCCACCGGTGAGCCATCCTTCACCAGAATCTAAAACAAATTACTTGCAGTTGACAGAGAAGGTTTTAGTCTCCCGTATTTGTTTCTTGTAATTTTATTACTTAATCCCCGTTATCGCCCTTCCAGTCCGCGGAAGGAGACGGACTATTTCCCCAGCAATTCCAACATTTTACAACCCACCAACCACCTTTTAGTACTGATGGTCCTTTACCTCTGCTAAAAGACGTCTATATATTGTAACCTGAAATGACCAATCCCATTGCAAAAGATGCCAAAGCCACATTTCGCACAAATACAATTAACCATGAGAGACCATTGATACTTTACAAACTCTAGCAAGGATGAGCAGTCACACAAATAAAGGTTTTTGGTAAGTCAAATTTGCCAAAAAATTATTTTTAATTCAAATATATCTGGAAACCTCTTGTCTTTTTTAATTTGGAAGACCGTATCTTTTCTTGTCACTTGATGCAAATAATCATCCCAAGAGAATCCTTAGAGGTGGATATTTATTTATTCAAACAGTCACTAAACGATCGCTTGTTAAAATGTCCAATAAGTCATTTGATCTCGAAAAAAAGTTTTCACATCTTCAAAATTATTTATGAAAAAATACTTCCATGGACAGAATAAAAATTGTTCGTTAACCTTTGGAAGCACAGTTAAATAAAGTTCAGCGGAGCACCAGAGCCTTTCAGAAAGGCTCTACCTTGGTAGCGCTGTGTTACAGAAATCTACATATGATAAGATCTAACCTTCAATCCTTTTTCATTCTATGATCAAGTTTGAAATTTAATTTTCCAACAAATTAAAATTAAAAATTGCAAATTTAGTATACGGGATACGGTTGTCCGAATCTAGAGTCACCTTTCAGATCACTCACTCAGGCAACAATCTATGCACGTTGTAAAATTCTGAGGATACTCGTTTTGTAGATCTAGCCTTCGTCTTAACGATTACACATCTCAAAGTCAACCTTGTAATCACACCACCAGGTGTTGAGTCTTTTCTAGAGCACTAAACAGTTTTTTTTCAAATCTATCTTCTTTTAGACCCCACAAACAAAGCGTCTGAAAAATAACAGAGTTACGGGAGAGTTGAGTAGATTTACTAATATGTGGAGCCATTTATTTGAATTCGCTGCATCTGAATTTATCACAGAAGTCACTTTTGAACGGCCGATTTTTACAATTATTTCGACATCACACTGACTATCTTCTTTGACGCAATGTCAGAGAAAAGCGCGTTTTTTCGACCAGGATAAGACTAAAAACTCTGTCATATGTTGGTCTCGGATTTTTATCAATTTCACCCTTAGAATTAACTAAAATATGATATAAAGTAAACCGAAGAAATTGAAAAGTTCGAATATAAGTCGTCTTGGAATAACGGAACAAATAAGTACCACCAATGTAAGTTGAGATTTCAACTGATCAATAAGTTAGCTACAGCTAATCAAATAACCAATAGCGTCAAATTCGATAATTGGTATAACATACTTTGGCCTTAAAAATAATATGAAATTTCTTAGAATTACGATTTAGACATTTCGATAATTTTAATGATCATGCAATCGTTTGGGTGGGTCATATTCAACAATAAAATATGTAGACATATCATGGTTGAAATACCGGTTTTTTCTGCGGTGTTAAGCAAAAAATTATTCGAATTTGGAAAATTCGTAGATTTCGTTCTAAGATTGTTTTGAAATAAACATAATTGCCACCATGATGATTATCCTTTACTGGTACACTAATTAGTTCATAATCCGCATAATGTATTATCATAAATTAATTCATATAAGGTAACATTACGAACCACCACCTTAATTCAGAAAAAAAATGTTATGAAAATATCAGTTAATTAAAACACGTGGTAATAGCTGCATGTAGGCTCTAAAAATATATCTAAGATGGGATCCCTGTTCCTTCGTTTTCTGTTCGTGGTGAACTTTCTTTTCGAAGCTTCTTATTGGTCAAAAAACTGAAATCTGGTGCTTTCATGGTCAAAAGCAGTGGTCAAACACTGAACGCGAACCGAAAGAACAGGGATCCCTATCTCTAAATTATGATTATCCTCGTATAGACTGCGCATGCTATGTTCTACTCAATTACTTTTTGTACTGATTGAGTATACGGTATACAGTTATACTGTATACCTGTTTGGGAATTCAAAATATATTTAAATAGTTCAAAATATTCATGAAAAAATCACGTTTTTAATATGAAGAGAAATTGTTAATCTTCCGATTAAATGTAATTATTTAATGTATTGATAAATATTAAGGATCAAATAGGTTGATAGTAACCACCTCTGGCATGATTTTTCACACACTTAAATTATTTTTTCAAAACTTATCATTTTTTCCATACAAATGATCAAATAAGATTTTTTGAAATTTTACTTATTAAAATAATTATTTTCCGCCCCAGAACTTCCCCAGAATGTCAATTTTTTGCAAATGGACTGTTCAAATAGACTTTCCTAAAAATTGGTACTTTCAAACTTTTTTTTCCATTTCAAGTCGAAATTATTTTATCATAAAACTAAGGACTTTGACGATAAATGGCCTTGAATCAAACTGCCATAAAATTTGACATAAGAAAAAATAATTCTAATATTTTTTTATCTTAATCACCGATTAGGAATGTATTTTGAAAAGTAAGTGTTTGCGACATTTTTTCCACCATTTTTTAAATGATTCAATAGTGGCTTGAGCCTTTTCACAAAAAGCTCTGTGCCTCCCAAGGTTAAGGGATTGGTCGTGCGAAAGGTTGACTTTTTTCAGGCTTCTCAAGAACAAAATTTAAAGTATGGAAATCCATGACTTTTTGAGGAGAATTCGAATATAAAAAGAGATTTTCAAAGTTAAAAACAATTCACAGCAAATATAAATTTTTTATGGAATTTGAGGATGCGCTTTATTTAACGTTTATTAAAGAGACTCTCCACGAACAGGATTGAAATTTTCGCGGAAAAAGGCGCTAATTGTATTAAATCGGAAAAAGATATTCAGATAAAATAGTTTTGTATATGAATTATTTACATGTAGACGATTTGAAATAAGAATTTCTTAAGTATTATTGACTCATTCTTGTTGAGAATTTTTTCTGGTCAATTTTAAAATTCAAGGATTTTTTCGGTTTTTGAAAAATTAAATTCAAGGTAAAATTTTCATACAAATGACCCGTCATTTTGCGTTAACCTTTGTGGTCGTCTTGTTCTCTAATCGCGCGACCCACCCAGGAAAAAAATATTTATATCCTGTTTGCCGAGAAAAAATTGCGCTACCGCTTGATGTATCGTTAACAGCTGGACTAACTTATTCAGGAAAATTTAGACCTTTTAAAATTTATTTTTTTTTTGAAAATAAGGTTTTCGAAAAAAAAATTCCTTGGTCTTCAAATGACCCAGAATAAAATTTCTATGATAGTATGGGTTAATAAGATCGGTTACTCTTTATCGCGGATTTTTGACTTTTGAAATTCCTTATTCCAAATCGTCTAACTAAAAAACCAATACTCCGTTCCTGAAGTTGTACCTTGGTTTTAAATTCCCGCCGTCCTATTTTCAACATTTGTGTCTTACTCTTGAATTATCTTGATAGTGTTTGTCACTTCTTATATTTCTGACATTGTGTGTTTTCAATCAGAGCATAAACTAGACTCTGGCACATTTCAGCGTTATGTTTAATCCACGTTATTTTTTTTCATAGTAGGTATTTCAAGAAGTATTATTTTTCCAATGGTATTCGAGGTTTCCGCTTTAGTAATTATAAAAAAAAAAAAAAAAAAAAAAAAAAAAAAAAAAAATTAGTAATCTTTCAGGAATTTGCTGGTTTTATCTATATTCTACTTCGCGGAGTTTCATCCAAGAATTTGTTATGAAAATAATTTCATTTCTTCTCTTTGTAAAGGATTAATCTCTGTACTTAATATTTAGAACGAGATTAGCTGGCTTTGCAGATTGCGGAATTTTATAAGAACCACCTTTAACTCGGGTACGACGCAGTTAAAGATGGCCAGCCACCGCCCAACAGGCGCTGCAGCGCCTGATATTAAATAGTCAATTATCTATAGATAATTTATCCTACAGAATGTGTTTTTTACTGCGAAAAGGAAATTGCCATTACGTTAATTTTTACGTCAATATAAAATGTAACTAGTGTATGTATATTTAAACCCTTAATATCGGCTATAGCTTGGCTTTCAATAATAAAAAACCCACCTAGTTACCATTTTTAATTGGCCGCTAATACCTAAATACAATTTTCATTTCGCAAGTATAAAAAAACACATACTTGTAATACAGTAACTGTATGGTTTTATTATGGGATCTACTCAATTTAGGCCGTTTGGATGATCTAATTCAGAACATTATCTCGCTGAAAGATCCAAATTTTATTTTAATTTGATTATTAAATGGCATCTAGTTCAGTTCGAAAAAATTCAGCGTAGTCAACAAAAAGTACAAAAACACATTTTTTGTCGGTATTCATTTCATACATAAGAAAGATCTGGTCCAAAATGTCTTCTTTGATATCTATTTTCAAAACAAGTTTCATCAAAAATTTTCCATGCAAGTCTAATTTTATGTTCTTAAATTTTGAAAATAAAATCATTCCAATGAATACTAACTCCATTAAGATCTGTTGATGCGAAGCAAGCGTAAACAGTAAGTAGTCTTGCATCAGGCTTTTAACATGGGTGAGTCTTCTCAATGGCAAGGCTTCCACGATTAATGCACTCAAAAATGTTATTAAGCATACAAATGCAGCTAAAAGTATATTAAGAATAAGCATTGTTTATAGAAATACTAGTATAAATATAAATGTGATATTTATTTATGATGAATTAATTTAGACCAATCAAAATTAAGCATAAATCAGATAATACACATTTTCAGAAAAAAATGACTAAGTTTTGTGATCAGAGGCAATTCAATACTGAGCTTGTGTAAATAAGTTGCCATGCTTTCTTTCAGTATCTTCAAAGCTATATCTTATTAAAAACTCATTATTATAACGGTCACGTGTTGTTTCGACAAATACACACAATGGAAAAGTCTTATATGTTTGAGAGTAGCTTCAACATATTCTTGGATAAGATCTGAGATTTTTATGTGGCAAAAAATACAAGTAACTGTAATTCCCAAAAAAAAACGCACAATATTTATGCAGAAAATTTTGACGGATTACTTTTGGATTCGAAAGAACCTCCAATTATGTATCAAGGTCTACCAAGTAACCGTTTAAGGCCATCGAGCAGGCGCTGCAGGCGCCTGACGGGCGGCACTGAGCGTTTTAAAACAAAGATTATTTGAAATTAATTAACTAACTGAGAAACGTGAATCATGATGGATTGTGGCTAATTTTTTACCTTTATTAAAGAAAACTCATATATTTTCGCGGTCATTCGCATTTTCTTATGAAAACACACTTGAAATTTTGAAATTCAAAGTTTTTCTTTTATTTTTTAAAGGTCACTCTCTAATTGGTTGGTGTCATTTTAATTTTATGGAGCTCGCCATCTTAGCGGTAGCTGAAGTTTAATACTGACGACTATATCTTTGAAAAGTTTAAAACTAACACGATCAGGAATATTATTAATGCTTCATGGAAGTGAAACTGCTCGTACAAGATAATGGCATGCCTGGACGTATTGAAAATTTTGCAGTTTTAAAAAAAAATTTATTTGGGCTTCTGAAATGCACTTTTTACGTATATCTTAAATTTACTTTTTTGCTGGATTAAACAAAGATTCGTATATAAAACGGCCAAGTATTTTATTTTCAAAAAAATTAAATAAAATATTTTTGAATTCGGGATAGACATTTTATGCATAATTTTAAAGAAAGAAAAACAGCGATACGTTAACGCGAAAAGGGAGGAAACTCGAAATAAAAAATTCATATTAAAGAATTTGATTACTTATGTGACGTAAAATTAAAGGAGCTACCTGCCTTTAAATAAGCCAATTGGCTCTATGAGACTGTCATAAATGAGAGAACTACACAAACGCTCAATTGAACAATTTACCACGGAATAAAAAAATTTAATCCTCCAAAATAATCTTTATAAAATAATTTATCCCAAGCAAACTACTTTCTTCTATTCATGCTAATGGAATCTGTGATTATGAAAAATCATTATCACTACCCGGAAGAACTCATTCCCCCAGCATAAATCCCTATAAAGCTTAGTTGATGAGATCAAATACCCTGTTTATAAATAGTTCTGGCAAAGAAAAATCTGGTCGATCGATCAAAAATAATAAATATCCAAACCATTGAGCACTATGAACCCAACATGGACGCAAAGTTTCGTTGCTTTCACTTAGACTTCTCTGTGGTATTCAACTATTTTGGAATATAACATAACTCCCAAACTGCTGAGCTGGGCCCGCACCATCAATTGATTTATCAAACCTTGTGAATTTTCTGTACTGATAAACTGAGATTAGTAAATATTTATTTTTAAACTAATCTTTCGGCGTATCTACAATCCAGTTTCAAACGTAATTATTATCAAATGTGATTTTTTATAATCTTATTAACCCTGTGTAGAAGACAGAGCCGAATATAAATCGGTCAAGTGACAAGAAACGCCTTCAAAACTGAGCAAAAACAATATATATACTCTAAATCTTTTGTCTTTTGTAAACATTAAATAAAGAAATTAGATTTTAAATAAAGGATTTTGAATAAGGAGTTTGATTATTTGAGAATTTCTTGCCATATGATACTTGCACAAAATATTATTGGAAGAGACAAAAACAAACCAAGAATATAGTGAAGATATAGCCACAAGATTTACTTTAGAGAAAATGTATGCAATCTGTAAATTAACACTATAAAATAAAAATTAATATGGTTAATTTAGGTGATAGATATTTCAATTGGAGATATCACCATTGTAACATACTTGTATGTACGGTCAATTCTCCTGAGATAAAATTATTTATAACTAACAAATTTTCACAGCCAACAAAAAAATAGAACACATAGTGAATACTGATTAACTCATATATAACTGAAACTAATAGGAGAAGTGTTACATATATGCACTTTAGGGAAAAAACTATTTTGAATATTAATCGTGATATTCTTTTAATCATGCAACTTTGACTTATTATAAAAATATCTATTGCTGATATACAATTAAATCGAAGAACAAAACCAAGAACACGTAGCTCAAGACCTTGATGCGTCGATCTCCACGAAATAAATTGGAAAATTGATGAAGAACAACTCAGTTGTGTGTGAATTCAAAACGTGATGATGCTGATACTTTTAATTTCAAACCATATAATTTTTCTAAACCACATCAAAAATTCGAAAAATTCGAATATTGAACAATAATATTAGGATGCCAACAATATACCTTTATTTTTACACTTCAATATAAAGCGAAATAAATCTGCACTTCCAACGCCTATTAGGCGTTATCATTTAACCACGACAGTCCATAAAAAGTAATTAAGAGCCGAATATATCGGTACTGTGACCGAAATTTATCTTGATATTAAAAATAAAATAAAAAAAAAAAATTACAAAAATATTGTATCTATAAACATACCGTATTGACACTTCAAATCAGTAATGAAAATTATCATATAAATTCTGAATATAAATTGAATAATCTTTCCTAGATGTACAACGCGAAGACAAATATATAATTGGATGCCCCGAACTTTGATGCCAACGAAATGAAGAATTAACATAAAAATAATGCAAGGATTAATTATCACTAAGCAAGATTACAATGAAGTTGATATATTCTTAGATATAATTGAGAAAAGCAAACAAAGTCGAAGCGTACGAGAATTTAGAGCCAATGACGCGCGCGCCTAGAAATGAATATTGACACACATGTGTCCCGAATTTGCGCAAAATTCTGCTAACTCAGATAGATGCGTCTAAAATGTCTCATGCACAAGATAGATGTTTAATTAAACAATATATTTCACCAATACAATTAAATTAATACTTAAAATTAATACCAAGTAAATAAAAAGACAGTGAAAACCAGGTACCGAGAAGAAAGCCTCTACTCAATATGACCAGCACACAAAGGTCATGGAATAAAGGAAAATATTTTATTCATCTCAAGCAACTCCTGATATTAAGATTCGTATTTTGACAAATAAGTTTCAAAAATTTATTTTAAATATTTCTTTAATATCTCTATACAATTATCACTGTACCATTGATTCGATATGTACATTATTTACTTGCGAAGTGAAATATAGTCAACCTAGGTTACTTACGTGACCAACAAAAATATTAACATAGGATAAGATTTATTTCAAACACTGGACATAATGGCCAATAGCTGACAGTAATCAAATAATAAATCGACCTTAGTTCATTAACTATAATAAAATTGACACGAATTAGCTAACAGAAGGGACAATTTCACCGCAAAGTAAAAAAAAGAACAATAAATTGAAGATAATTAGGTACTAAAAATAACATCAATATACCAATATATATCACAGCTAATATGATATATTTATCATTGTGATATGACAAAAGATAGAATAAGTTAAAACTATTAAGATATCGCCTGAATGCTAACATGAGAAAGTTAGTCACCTGTGGACACAAGAAAATAATACACATGTTATACGATAACCTCAGGGAGTGGTCGCATGGCGGCACAAACATATAGTTCGATTAAGTAGCTAATTTGTTATTTAAGAATCATGAAAACGCACTGTCTAATCGAACATATAACGCCTCGAAAAATACTATCTCCATCCCAGGTTAAATTTGCAAATAGCTACAAAATTTGCAAAAGCTTGTGTCAAAACTAAAATAGAACTTATACAGTGGGCGATTAAATGATGTTTAGCAAAATTTCACCCCAAATCAATATGATTTATTCAAGGTCACGTGGAAAATTACGAAAAAAAAATAGTGCTTTCAGACTTTTTACGAAAGTTAGGCATCAAGATAAGCTGGGACAACAACTGAAAGAGTGAAGTGGCTATACAGTCAACCCGAATAATTTGAAAAAGTTTAGTGGTCTTGTACAAAACGTATATTTATTAAGCATACATGAAATGAGAAAATAACTAGAAGAAAAGGTTAAAAACGCAAATTTTTGTATGCTATCTAGGTTGATTTCATGACCGTTCAAACAAATAACAAGATATGATTTGTGTCGCAATGTGCTCAGGAGCGATATACACTGAAACCCGAAACTAGTAAGGAGGCCGGAGCAAAGATTACCAATTCTGCGTCGTACATAATCTAAGTTAATTTATGGCGAATAGTCAAAATAAAAGGTATGACATTTGTCCCTGTGTGGTTTCAAAACACGAGCAGCGCAGGTGAGAGGAACTCTAATAATCTATATTGTGAATCTTAGAAAGAAGATTATATTAAAAGAAACATACGATAAGGTGTAAGTGAGTAATAAAAATATAGTTCAGAATGTAACTTGATCAAACACGTAATTGATATTGCTATAAACAGAAAATATCTATGCTATAAAAAATTATATTTGATTACAAAATCACAACAATCCATTCTCATGTCCTTGATGTCGAAATTATCACAAAATCGGAATAATGCAACAAGAAGCTTGTTGCTATACATATTAAAATAACTCTCCTATTCAGGAAATAACAAATGAAACTAGAAAGTGGAATATTATCCTAACTTGATAACTCATTTTCACAAACAAAAAATGACCTACTTAAATCGCAAATCGACCACTCACCCGAAATAGTGCCAGAAGCATTACGTATAATCTACTAAGTAATATTCAGCCAGAAGGACCAACGTCCATTTCGATTTCTATTTTTTATAATAATTTTGAGCGTTTTATACTTTGATAGCGATATAAAAGTTGATAAAATTAATTGAATAAACTTGAAATTTCGTCATGTCTAGAATTCTAATAATTAAAAGATTTAAATACAACTAACCAGGTTGAACGAAATACAATACGTTATATTTAATAGCTACATAATTTATAATATCTAAGATACCGAACTAATATATTAGCCGTACTATTAATAATAGTATTAAAATACCAAGCTTATGAAGCTTACTCACAAAAATACACTTTATCTGTCAAAAATACCCTAATAAACTCATGTACCAAAACATCCCAAAGTAACAAATTACAATATTTATAAATCAATAGTGCTTCATACAGGACTCAGTTAATCGCAAATTGTTAAATTAAAATTCATTAAAGCTCATGAACACATAATATGCTGTATCAGACCATATAATGAACTATATAAATTGTTTCACTTCAAGGCCATTATCTCTCCGATAGCTTCTATTACAAAAAAATATAAATTAACGAAAGAAGATGAACAGCGCGGAGTAGACATAAATTAGACGCGCAATAAGACGATCCGACGTTGAACTTTTTGATGCGTGGTTAACTTATAACTTTATAACTAAGAAACCATTCTTGCTAAACCTTTAAAACTTAACATTTTAAAGAATTTTTCAAGTCAAACACTCTCTACTAATCGAGATTAACAGATTAGCCTTGACAAATGGATTATATTTTCAAAAAGTAAAAAAAGGTAAGAGAAGGATTTGTGCATCAAAAATGAAATAGAGCACAATGTGGAAAAAACCCAATAAAAATCAACACTCTCATAGTAGAAACTCGAGAGAAAATATTCTCTACGTAATTATAGCTATTTTACAAAGAATGTTTTAGAAAAGCCCAAAGATAAGAGTAGCAAAGTCAGATCAAACGATCTTCGCTCACTCTAGACTGACAATAGTAAAAAAATTACAATGCGTGAAATTAATTTCGAAAAGCCGCTAATTTTTGAAATTAGGTTTGCGTTTTTCTGACGCATGAATTGCAGAGGCCTCTATTAATTCATAACACTAAGAAATGTTCTCCAGATTTATCATGTCTACAGAAACGTAAACTAGATGTCACGAATTTTGCTGTCTAACAGAGGATTAAAACCTGCTCAACACTCTCCCCTACTTTCGATATTTACGCCAGAAAGCATGCAATATTTTTATGAAATAATAATTGATACAATTTTCAAAGTAAACTTATCAGTTTATACGGAAGGCAAGAAGAGAGAACGGAATAGAGATGAAGACGTTGGGCATAGAATGATCGATATCATACACATGAGGTGTCTCTGTTTCGGATCAATACGAAAAAATCGAGACTCAAAAAACATGGAAATGAAGTAAATCTCAAAATGTTCGGCACCACGATTGCATGTAGTACGTTGACAACATACTACACGAAACTCTGCACTTAAGACCAAAAATCCCAACAATAGCCCTCTACGCTAAGCTAAATAATCAAATATAACTAAAGCAAATAGAAGGCGAACTATCAGATTAACGAGTTCAGTCAAAATTGACTTTATGAATTCGTCTAAATTTATATCATTAAAAAATTGCAATCAGTACAATTTGGACTGATAGTGAAATTTTAAAATTAAAAATTACAAATAATGAAAATAATAATATATAGCCCGACATGATCCAGAACTGAGCATGAACATATAAAATTACTGACTCAGAAAAGCTTTTAAAATTTTCAAAAAAGGCAAAAGAACTGATTTAGCGCACAGTAATTCCAAATCCGGTTCACGCAATTGTAGATACTAACCACCGCCACACCGTCCTAGTTTAACTTCAGTGGTTCGGACGAGAACTGTGTGACATCTAGGCGGATAACGCATAACCGAAAAAGATTAGAAGATAAATCATGAAATAATATAGCAAATCTCTAAAGCAGAACTCGAAAAATTCCAACTTTTGACGTTTTGACCTATATTACAAAGATTCTGTTTAGAATATATAGTCCAAAATAAAAGATCAGCAAGTCAGTAAGACAACACGACTTTCGGAACACATCTAGACCATGAAATGAATAGAAAAACTTACAGCACGTGCAAATTAATTTCGAAAAGCGTGCATTAATTCTGAAAATAATTAAAAGGTTTTTGTGCAGTTTACTGATCGCAAGAAAATATGCAAAAGCCTCTAATTTAAACAAAAAAATGTTCACACAGATATTGTCATAACATTGAACGTTAAAATGCCCAACTCTCACCCACTACTCTCATATATAACGCTGAGAATAGAATTGCATGATAATTTTATGAAATTTGATTAACATTTTCTTACATTTATGTTACAATATCGGAAGAGCGAGAAGGGATAACTGATAGGAGAGAGCTGGACTGAAGCCGATATACATTTACCAAGTTATACAATCGAAACAGGACTCAAAAATGGTGATTGATAAGTAAATATTTCAATCCCGTCGTCCATCAGCGAGGCTTAATAGTAGACGTGCACTTACAACTCCTTGCCTCATGCCAAAATCCCAAACTAAGCCCTCTCATCAACTAATAATTAAATATTACTAATAAAGCAAATGCGAAACGGTCGTAGATACGATTTTCAAGGTCAAATAATGACTTTTGAAATTTGCGGATTTAATAATTTACTTTAAATAAAAAAATTGCAAAAATCATTGACTTTGGATATTTGAAAATTTTATGATATAATTCAAATATTTCTGAAAATTTATCCGACAGGGTCGATATGAGCTTGCAATTCATGCGTCAGAAAAAAGCTTTTAAAATTCTCAAAAAGGGGATGACCTTAGCGGCAACTGAAGGTATATCACAACCGTGTCACCAGAATGTATAACCCACGCCCGTCCACGATATAACTCACGTCGACGGAACAGAACTCGGTTCGATTCTAGGCGTATAGACGCTAACCGAAAGAAAGCTAAGAATGCTCAGATTAATATAGGCAAACTTACTCAGTCTGAAACTCGAAAATTTCAACTTTGCAGATTCGCCTTATTCAAATAATAGCTAATAATCCAGAAATTTATGCCCAACAATTAAAGTCCAGCAAAGTCAGTGCATAACGAATCTTCTGGCCAACATGAACTGAAATGAGAGAAAAATACAATGACCGACATGAATATCTCTGGAAAAAAAGCGCCAATTATTGAAAATATAAAAGGTTTTGTTTGCGTTTCTAGACGCGATATGACACAAACGCATCTATTTAATACACAAAAAACAATGTCGATCTTTGACTGTACTAACAGTTACAAAAGCCACAACTCTCCCCTAACTGCGACATATTATACGATGAAATGCAATGCATAATTTTAGTGAACCGATTTCTTTCATAAGTACATAATTCATACTTTTAATGTATATCGGCAAAGGGCAAGCACTGACGTGGAGATAGCGAGAGAGTTGGGCATGAAGTCGATTCTACGTGATAATAACAAATCAGAAATCGGATCAATAGAGTGATGAGTAAAAAATTTTTTCAATGTCGAAGGAAAACCGAGCGTACTATGATTAGACGTTGCCATCTACAAAACTCTGCCTTATGGCCAAAATATAAGAAAAAACCTCCCCAAAAATAGCCCTCATCGTACACATAAATAATAGTAATATAACTAGATTAATATATAGCCAATAATCAAAAGGTCAGTAGTTAGATTACGATTTCAAAGTACAAAAACTTTTGAAATTATCATTTTTAAAAATTTTAAATAAAACACAAATTTCAAAGTCAAATTTTGACTAGATATTGAAATATTTAATATTAAAATATTCAGAATTATTATGAAACTATTAGTAGTCCAGACAAGATCGATAGAGCTTGCAACTTTCCTGCGTCAGTAATAACTAGCCTTAATAAATTTTACAAAAAGGAAACGCTAAAAAATGACTTGCGCACGAAGGAATTCCTCAACGGATCACCCACTGAACAAACCCCGCCACGTCTCAGTAATATTTCAGTGATCGGACGATGAACTGTTCATTCTAGGCGGGTATAGCGACTACACGAAAGATAGAGAACTCAAAATATAGAATTTATCAAGCAACTACAAACGTTGAAAAACTCGAAAATTTCAAACTTGACGGATTTAGCTATTATCAAAAGAATATGTTAAAAAATTCATAGACAACCAAAATAAGAAAGTACGCATATCAGGCAAACGATATTCGAGACCATCATAGACTAACCAAATGTAGAAAAATATCACAATGCCGTAAGTCATAATTACGCCAAAAGCGGCACTCTATCTTGAAAAATATCAAAAGGTATTGTCGTTTCTGACGCAGAATTGCAAGCTCTTATTAAGACTAATAAAAAAAAAATCCCGATTGTGAATAACATAACAGAGTAATAAAACTGCCCAAAACTCTCCCACTACTCGATCACACGCATGAAAATGCTAAATGCATACCTTTATTATGAAATCTTTGTACCATTTTCAGTACTTTAAATGTTTTCAGGAGGCGAAATAGAAGGCGAGACTATGGAGGAGTTGGGACACATAGAAAAAATCGATAACTAGCTGTATAGACAATCGAAATCGGAACTCAAAAAAAAGGTAATGAGTTAAATTTATTCATCAATGCGGCGCCAGCGAGGCTATAGTAGGTTGCCACTACGATAACTCTGCCATCAGCCAGAATAAAAATCACAAATAGGCCCATCTCTCCTAAAATCTTAATACCTTACTATAAGCAAATCGAGGTCGATAGATTTGACCGATCAATCACAAATGACTTATTGAAATTTGCATGATTTAAATCTTTATTTAAATAAAAAAAAAATTTCAAAAGTCAATTTTTGACTGGATATTTGAAAATATTTATTCACAAATTCAAAATTATTGAACAAAAAAAACAAAAAAAAAATATAAAAAGGAGGGGAGCAGACAGCACGTATAGAGCTATGCGACTGCGTCAGAAAAAGCTTTAAATATTTCAAAATAGAGCTAGCGACGAGTATTGCCACACACGGTCAACCCACTGTAAACAGTAGCTACCTCCGCCGTCCTGTAATTAACCAGTGATCGATGAATCGAGAACTGAGTTCATTCTAGGCGAATATATTGACGCACACCGAAAGGATAGAGACTAAGAAACATAGATATTATAGCCAAAAGATCTCAAAAGTTGAAACTCGAAAATTTCAACTTTGAAGTATTGCATTTTCAAAGAATGATTATAGAATATCTAGACCAAAAAATAAACAGTAAGCAAGTTAGGCAAACGATATTCAGGCCATACTAGACTGAAATGTAAGAATAAATTACAGCCGTGATAAATTATTCGAAATGCAAGCATTTTTATGAAAAATTAAACGAATAATTTATATGACAGTTTGAAACCGACAAGATTGCAAAGCTCTACTTAAACAAAAAATAAGTCACTGATTTGATGTCTATACAGGTTAAAAATGTCAAAATCTCAACACCATACTTTCGATCTATATTACGCATAAAGACAAGCATATTTTTTCATAAGAAAATTATGTTACATTCATAATGTACTTATATAATGAATTAATATCGGAGGCGATGAGGAATAGTCGGAGAAGTGGGCAATGTAAGATCGATTCTTACTGTAGAAACACATCGAAAATCGATCAAAATGGATGGAAGATAATATACGAAGTCGGCCTATAAGCGCAAAAGCTATCTGTAGATACTGCCAACATACCAAACTTCATGACCATCAGCACAAAATCCCAAATAGCCCTCTCTCCACTAAGTAAATTTTTTAATATATACTAAAGCCAAATCGAGGTCGTGAGATTACGATTTTTCAAGTCAATAATTGACTTTTATTGAAATTTCGATATAAAAAAAAATAAAATTCAAAGTCATTTTGACTAATTGATATTAGAAAATTTTATATAAATTATACCAAATTATTTGAAAAATATCACTAGCCGAACAGTCCGATCACGAGCTCATGCAACATGCGTCGAAAAAGACTTTAAATTTTTCAACAAAGGATAGACCTTAGCGACACGATAAGATATCCCAACCAGATTCACCATTATACAGTACTAATACCGCCGCCACATCCTAGTATTAACTTCAGTAGATCGGACGTATAATTGGTATCATATCATTAAGAGTCGGCAATTAGACGCTAACTAAAGGATAAAGAGCTAAGAATTCATGATCTTTATAGCAAAAATCTCAAGAATACTCGAAAAATTTCAACTTTGAGAATATTATGCCTATTTCCAATAAAGAATTGGTTTAGATAATATTAACCCAAAACAAAGTAGCAAAGTCAGGCAGAACGCATTCGGCCATCTCTACTTATGGAACGTGGGGGAAATGCTTAGAAAAAATTACTAATGACCGTGAAATTATATTCGAAAAGCGCATTTTTTGATAAATTATATAATAGGTATTATTTGCGTTTCTAGAACGACAGATTGCAAGCTCCTATTAAAAACAATAAAAATGTACCGATTTGTTGTCATAAACAGGTTAAAATGCCCCAACTCTCCCAACCTACTATTCATATTACGCATGAAAATGCATGCATAAGTTTTTATGATAATTTATGTACATTTTATTCACCATGTACTTCTTATATGTATATCGAGAGGCGATGAGGGATAAGAGAGGATGAGTTTCGGCATGAAGCGATTCATACCTGTATAGACAATCAAATCTGGACTCAAAATGGATATGAGTAATTTTTCAATTGTCGGATACCCTAGCAGCTATGTAGACGTCTGCACTAACCTCTCC
>SCLH01002152.1:74001-91837 GCA_004367855.1 Oikopleura vanhoeffeni | reverse complement strand
ACCAGTACCCCCTTAACTGCAAGTTTTTTAAAATATTTGTTGATATTGACTGCGAGTTATCCAGAAATCTGGCAGGCAAAACATTTGACAGTTCAATTTGTTCTAGAATTTTGACTGAAGTTTTTTTTAAATATTTGTTGATTTTTACTGCGAGTTTCCCAGAATTCTGGCAGTCAAAACATTCAACTGCGAGTTGTCCATCTACCGAAAATGAGACCATAGTTGCTTATATCGTTACCAGCAAATCGTATCCAAGAAATCTTTTGGTGGCATTTATATTTTCTAATTCTCACTTTTATGTCCAAAATTGTCGATTTCGCGCCCTTTTTTGTCGATTTACAGCCAATCAAGCCGAAATTCAAAAAAGTACATTCCATTCGATGTTCACTAACCCTTGGGCTTTTTACATTCCGAAAATGACGTTTCTGTCATTTCCACAGAAAAATCCTTATATCAAAACGTCGAAAAACACAATTTTTCGGCACATTCAACCAGATCGCTGACCCCAGAGGCAAAAATCGAAAAAAACAGCTCCCATTCACTAAAATTCAGACAATTTCCCCTATTCTCACCAAATCTCAAAAGTTTCAAATATAAGCTCTAGGATCCTTAGTTCTTTGAAAAAAGCTGAGGGACTCGTGTTTAACCGCGGTTAACCAGATGGTTGGTCTCAGCGGTACTGAACTGTTAAATGAAATCGCAAGATCAAGAATAGATAGCATGTCCACTAGAGTGGCCGAAGTCGGTCAAGACCGATTTTGAAGGTCTCTGAAACATCCAAATGACCCTCTGGGTCGAAAGATATGTTAATAAGGAAGATAAGGAATTTTTTCGAAAAATGCCTCAAAATGACCAAAAACCGGTTCTCAACTCATTTGCGGCCACTCTAATGTCCATAATTCGATTTTGAGCTGAAATCGACCAATTTGGAACGAGCTTTGAAAATCAGGGTTGTATCTAGAATTTTATTGCGCGTTTAGTGATGAGTATATTTTTTTGAAAAACGGCGTTTTGGCAGTAATATTGAAATTTATCCAAAACACAGGGTTGAAAACCACAAACTGGGTTGAACCACAATTTGGGTTGAAAACCACAAACTGAATATCAGGTCGGCGGAAGACAAAAAAAATTTTGCATGCGTTTCAAGCAATTTAAAAAATCGAAAGAAAAATTTCGATAATTTTTCCCAAAAAAAAATATGATCCGAAAACTATGACCCAGAAACGCGTTGACCAAACAACAATAAATTTGACATTTGTTTTATAATAATTAAATATTGAAAAATCGCTATATTTTGATCACGTGACGACCAAAAATATTTTTCACATTTTTTTTCATTTTATCATATATCCCTTTATCACCGTTTGGTTAGAATGCGTAGCCACTTCTCCTTTTAACGTGTGATTTTAACGTTGTGGCTACGCATTCTAACCAAAAGGTGATAAAGGGATATAATTAACTCCCAAGAAGATTCAAAAGAATACATCTATTATTTCTATTACAGTGGTTGACCACTTAAAGCCCCCCCTAGAACTTTGGCCAAAAAGGGGGGAGTTTCAACTGGTCAGGGGAGTTTTAAGTGGTATTAGGCCAGGGGGGTTATAATTGGTCACAGGCCAGGGGGGGGGGTTATAAGTGGTCAAAAGCTTTTTGGGTCTGAGAAAAGTTTCTGAGAATGTTTTTCTCGAGAATGTTTTATTCTGGATATCTGAACTTTATTTTCGCTTTTTACAAAAAATAATCGAAAAGTGACCAAAGTAACGTTACAGTCCTTGATCCCTGACTGGTACAACTCTAAAGTTTGACCCGCTTTTGACCAATGATAGCACCGGATTTCACGGAAGAGCGTTGTGATCTCAATCTTTTATTGAAAATTATCCCTATCGAGTTTTTCTAAACACGCTTCATAACTTTGAGTCAGTGTCCAATGACAATACTCCATTGTCAACTTAATTCAAGAATCCCGCGATTTCATTGGTCACTTTCTCAAAGTTATGACGTGTGCTGAGAAAGACTTAATAGGGATAATTTTCGATATATCGCCTGTTGCAGATGAGAAAACACAAAAATTGGTTAAAATGTACTAGACTGGTAAAAAGCTTCCCCTGATTGGCCGACAGGTGCCTGTACACTCACCGTCGCTAAAATCCCTATCCTATATCACACTGACATCTCTTTTCAACCTACGAGCCCTAACTGGATGCAAACGCCCTAACTGGGCCACTTTTTGGTCGGTATTGTACCATTTATGAACGAGACTGTATTTGTTTTTCAGTTAACTTTAAATCAGTAACATAAATATCAAATAAGATAATACTAGGCCCACAAGATTTCAACTGAGAGTCTCAAAAATGTCAACTATATTTTATGCCAATGTGACAAGCTGTATTCAGGAAATGTTAAATACGCTATTTCAAACTCCAAATTTCCTTAGTGTAATTTCAGCTAAATTGAAAGTTTTTGGTGAAATGCAATTTTTTACAACTTATTTTCTGACCACAAGATAAATAAATAAATTTAAACTCTGAATGAAGCTGTTTCTTTAGAAGTTGTTAGGTTAAATTTGGAAAATTAAAAGATGTAATATTTTTCAGGAAATTTGTTTTTTTAGCACATTTGATTTTGTACTTAAATGTCAATCAAAAAATATCAATTTTTTAAAAAAAAAATATTTAATATTGTCAATAGCTGTGAAGATTAAAATGAAAATTGTCTAAAAAAATGTGTTTATATATTATTAAAAAAATGGGGGGGGTTTTAAGTGGTCACAGGTCACCGGCAAAATCAAATATGCCAAAAAGGGGGTTTTAAGTGGTCAGGGGCTTTTAACTGGTTCAACCACTGTAGCGATATTAATGTGAACATGCATGTATAGATCTTTCAAGTATTAATGAGAATGTTCTACCGTCATCAGTTTAGCCGTACCAAGCGTCCAAAATGGTCAAAAATCACTCACACCACCCCCTTAAAAAAGTAATTTGAAATTAAAATATTTTAGTCTGATTTTTCTGGGTTTGAATTCCTGTTCAAACCTCAAACAAACTTTCCAGGTGAAATGTCAAAACCCAAAAAAACTTCTTTGAGACGTAAAATATAAATATTTTTTAAGAAATTTCATACCATTTTGCATGTAGATTGCGTCTTGGAATTCTGAATTTGATTTTCTCCGATTTTTATAAATTCTAATACGATTTTTTTGTAAACGCAAATAAAGTTTCGAGTTCCAATATTGTTGAACACAAGTGGTTTTTCACACAGTTTAAATAAATATAAGAAATCAAAGAAAACAGTTCAGGCGAAACTTTAGTCTCCATGGGATACAATTTAATTTTCCGAGCTTTGATTTGATAAATCATCATAATTTTTCAACCAACAAGACGAGAGATATTACATGATTAGGTAGGCACTGCCTTCTAGGCAGTGAAACGCCAGATTTTGTTTTTTTTGTAAAACGCAGCAATTAAGAAAACATTTGTAGTACACTAATGTTTGAAGCCATAAAGAAATTATTTTCGTTGACCCTTGAATCCCTACTAATGTCCCCAAAATAATTGTGGCTGGAAAATTGATATATAACTAAATGAAAATTCTACTTGACACTGTTTTGAGGTTATCTACTGTATTGAAAAAAACTCTTTGGCGCCCTCTTCTGAGATAACCACACATCCCCTATTCACACTTTTGTGAATATACCGGCCCTGATTAGGAAACGAAGTGGGTTTTTAATTGTTAATAGGGGGGGATATATTACATCTCTTTCGTTGATTTCGTTTGCTTGCAGAAACCTCAATCCCCAGAAAACGTCTGACATACTATATAATTTTTATTCAATTTGATGAACAATTTTGTTGAAATTATGAGATAATTAATCACGTCGTGTGAAAAACAATCGTTTGCGGTAAAGCTCCTGATAGGTCCAGGACATAAATTCTTCAGAGAATTTTCAAATTCCAACAAGGATTTGTTTACAAAATTTTTGTTCTGAGCAAATTAAGCCTTGCTTCAAACAAACATTTTCCTCACGAACTGAATAATTATCCCAGAGTTGAGACGGTCAATAAATCACCCACAAATTGCATGTTAAGGGGGTGGGTGTCGTTTTTTGGATTTCAGAGGCTCGTACGGTTAGACAATGCAGACTGGACATTTTGAAACATACATTAGAAAGATCTATCTTTGATCTCACGATTTCATTAGACAGTTTAGTACCACTCCCACCAACATTCTGGTTAATCGCGGTTAAACACGAGTCCCTCAGCTGTTTCAAAGAAACAAGATCCTAGAGCTTATATCGGAAAGTTTTGAGATTTGGTAAGAATCCGGAAAATTGTCGAATGTTTAGTGTACAGGAGCTGTTTTTGATTTTGCCTCAGGGTCAGCAATCTGGTTGAATGTGCCGAAAAAGGGTGTTTTCGACGTTTTGATTAAAGGCTTTTTCTGTGGAAATGCAAGAAACGTCATTTGCGAATCGAAACAAGCCCAAGGGGTAGTGAACATCTGCAGGAAGTACTTTTTCTAATTCCAACCTGATTGGCTGTAAATCGACAAAAAACGCGAAATCGACAATTTTGAATATAAAAGTGAGAATTAAAAAATTAAATGCCACCAAAAATTCCCTTGGGTACGTTTGCTGGAAACAATATTAGCAACTATGGTCTGATTTTGAAACACAGCGGTATTCTAGAAAAAAATTAATACTTTTTTATCACAATTTTTTTTGATCTATAGCCCGTTTGTTCAAAATCAAACCATAGTTCCTATATATCGTTACCCAGCAAACCGTACCCAAGAATCTTTTCGGTGCATTTACATTTTCTAATTCTCACTTATATTACAAATTGTCGATTCGCGCACAATTTTTTCCGATTTACCAGCCAATCAGGTCTGAATTCGAAAAAGTACTTCGTGCAAGATGTTCATCACCCCTTGGGCTGTTACATTCCGCAAATGACGTTTCTGCATTTCCACAGAAAAAGCCTTATATCAAACGTCGAATACACCCTTTTTCGCACATTCAACCAGATTGCTGAATCCCTGAGGCAAAAGATCGAAAAACAGCTCCTGTACACTAAAATTCAGACAATTTTCCGGATCTCACCAATCTCAAAACTTTCCGAATTAAGCTCTAGATCCTTGTTTCTTTGAAAAAAGCTGAGGGACTCGTGTTTAAACCACGATTAACCAGATGGTTGGTGGAGTGGTACTAAACTGTTAATGGAATCTTGAGATTCAAGAATAGATCTTTCTAATGTATGTTTCAAAAAATGTCCAGTCTTCATTGTTAGACCGTACGAAAGCCTCTGAAATCCCAAAAATCCACTATCACCACTCCCTTAAGTTTCACATTTGCGAAAAATTTAGAAACAGTCTTTCGCCACGTGAATATGTAAGTTTTTATTATATCCCCAACTGCGCACGATGTTTCATTACCCACTAACGCAGATTAAAATTTTATATAAGTTATCTCAAATTAGAACAATACTTAGGTAACGCACCGTGCAATATATTTTAAATGACGCTATTCACCTATAAATGGGAACATAAATCCAGGACCAAATTACAGCGCGAAAAAATTGAAAAAAACAATTGGGAAATTTTTACCGGTCAAAATTTTAAATTGACGATTTAAGCAGGTGCGCATCGCGCGCAAAAAATTCCATTGAGTAAAAAATTAGGCATCCCGGTGCGCACCCTAACTATACTAGATTTTGAGATGTAAAGTTATGGTACTTATTTTCGATCACGGTGTTTTGACAACTGTCTGATTAGCAAATGCCGAATGGCACCAAAATATTGTGAACAAAATAAGAGGTACTTTTTGGACTCTGTTTCGATAAAAAGCTGACCCGAATAATTATCCCCAAAAATATTTTTGATCAATGTGTTTCAAAACACAACGCCGAACAGGCTTATTATTTTTCTTAAAAAATACGTGGTTAAAAAAAAGCTGTGGTTTATTTACAAAATATTTTTCGACAGTTGATATCATGATATACAGAAAAGTTTGAAATATTAATAGGTCAGCTAAAATTGGTTGATTTGTATTGTTTGAGACTAATGATTCTTTCAACATAATTCACCAACGTTTTTGTTAATAATAATAGTTAGAATTGTGTTTTGTGAGACATTTTCAGCATAATTCACCAAAGTTTTTGATAGTTCCCTCAGGACAGCATTGTTGTGATTGTGCGCTAAACCAAGTCATCAAACCACTATGTTGACAACAATCTCCGTTAGCAGGGGTGTTTGCATTGGCGTTTCCATCAGTGTTTCCATTAGTGATCACATTGACGGTACAAGTTTCTTCATTTGTATTTTGATTAGTTGGTGTTTTGAGTGTCGATAATTTTATTGCAAATGCCATATCACATTCACATGATTTTCGTTCGCAAGATTCTATGGAATTCGCTAAATTTATGATAGTGAGAATTTTTATTTTTAAAATACTTAATCCTTGGCGGTACAAAACTCAAATGTACTCTGTAGGCTCTAAAGCCGATTTTTAAGCTCGACTTTGAGCGTTTATTATGTGATGAACGCATATCCGATATGTCTTTAGTTTCATTTTTTGGAAACCATAAAGCCCTAAATTGTCAAATTATTAAATAGAATTTAAAAATATTAAGATTTATTTGTTGAAAATGCACGTCGAAACCACCTATCAGAATTCAAAGTTTACAGTACACTGTTTACTGATCGACCTTGACATCTTACGAATTTTTTTTATTTTTAATATTCTCGTTATTGATTTGAGGTTCAATAATTTAATTGAAGATTTTTTAATTAAAAAATACTTTACAAAATCCTTAATTTTAAAATAAAATGTATAAAACTAATTAATTATATTTTTAAATATGATAACATCATGTGTTGATCGTATTTTACGACATTGTTTGATTGCAATTGATCGAGAAAACAGTTTGAAACCTAAATATTTCGCAGAGTATTATTCTGTCATCGTATTAACTAAATTGAAAGTACTTCCCCGCAATTTAAGAGAGTTCTTAGTCAAAGCGGTTTATTTATGAAAAAGAGAGATTTTGATGAGCACTCGAAACAAAAAAATAAAATTTGCGTATAGCAGAGAATCTTTTTTGTTATTTATAAATAACTAGAAGACTTTTCTAAAAACTGACTTCTTTGACTTTTTAATTGATAACTTTACAAAATACGTAAGTTGGGACGAAACTATTAATTTCTAGAAAAATTGAAAAAACTTACTGCATTGATGGTTTCGATTAATACTGTACTGATTATTGCAGGCACCAGTCTGATTGCATTTATAACATCTTCTCCATGCTAAGCAAGCTTTGTCAAAGTCATCAATTGGTTTTCCCAAAGCTTTCGATCTCAAATCTAAGTCTCGACAGACGCATCCGTAATTTCTTTTGATCTCATTCGTGTTTTGAAGACAGTCACCGTTTCCACTTTCGTGAAGCGTACGAAGAACAGAGTCTACCTCGGCAGAATCCCATTCATTATTTTGTCCTGGTTGACCAGGTTGCGTACCTTAATTATTATTAATTATTATTGAAAATTATTAATTATTATTAATAAATTATTATTAATTATTATCAATTATCTTAATGTTTTATTAATTGATATTAATTATTAGACTAATATAGTATTAATTATCATTAATTATTACCTTGGCCTGGTTGAGTTCCTTGCTCACCTTGACCATTTTGGTTGCCTTGTCCTGCTTGAGATCCTTGGTCACCCTGACCATTTTGATCGCCTTGTCCTCCTTGACCAGTTTGAGAACCTTGATCGGTATCATGTCCTTGTTGTTCGTTTTGGTTGCTATTTTGGTCGGTTTGATCGCTTGTTTGTTGCTGTTGATCATTTTGTTGTCCCTGGTTTTCATTTTGATTATTATTATTTTGGTTAGAGTCATTGCCATCTTCAGCACATGACTGATCATTAAAATCACAGTTGTATTGGAAAAATGGAATTGGAGCTTGTTCTTCGGTTCCAAAATACGTCATGTATAGCATAAGATTGACTTGATTTTGAGCATGAATATTTGATGTATTTAGAACAATTTTCCAATAGGCACTTTCTTCACAGTCACATGGTTCAAAGTTCTGGTTGAGCGCGATTAATTCCTTAACTTCATTCTGTGGATTTACAAACTGGCTTCTCGGAGCATCCAAACCTTTTGATTATAAGTTTTTAATATTTTTCTCTCATTTATTTCTAATGTTAACTAAAAATGTCCAGGAATAACTTTTTGATGATTGAAAATGACTTCTGGTCTCACATTTAGTTTTGATAATGATAAGTCAAAGATAAAAATTAACAAAAAAATTAGATTTTGACAAATTTCGAAGAAAATTTAAGTAAAAGTCAAAAATTTGTCATTTTTAAATAAAAGCATTTTCTAACTAAAACAATTTTTTATGCGACAGCACAAGTTCCGTGTTTTCTTTAAATTCAGTTCCAATGAACCCTCCTCGACGAAACACAAAAAAATGGTTACGAGAAAAAAGACTTCCGACATATAAATTACTCCTGAAAAATAATTTTAGAACCGTAAATTTGATAAAAATTTGAATACTTTTAAGTAATTGTTTTTCGCGGCAACTTCCATAACATCGAAAAACCTATTATCAAAATTTCGAATTGAAAAGATCTTAAATTGATACGTTTTTTTAAGGGAATTTTGCACTGATAACTTTGAAGCCGAAAAATTATGCCTTTTCATTATATGGAGAACTATATTTTATTATATGGAGAACTATATTTTCTGCAATTTTGACTTACAAAATTCTAACGGGCCAGTTAAAATAGTACTGTTTATTGAAAAACCTACCTATAATTATATAAGCACTACATCCAATAACTCCATCTGTCGCTATCACTCTCAAATTTGCCTGATTTTGTTCATTTGTTGGCCGAACATATCCTTGCAACATATAAGATTTGTCTACAGAGGTGCAAACTTCTGGTTTCTTTTGCTCCGGCTCATAAGTTATAGTCAAATCGTTGATATATCCTCCATCACATAATTGAGAGCTTGTCACTTCTAGCTCAAAGTTTTGATCTTTTTCTGACAATGGAATCGCATCAAATAATAACCACAGGTTAAAATCAATTTTTTGCTGTTGGATCACCATATCCGAAAGATATTTTGACCGACCGTCCTTGAAAAGAAATCTCCAAACATTTCCGTTAACACTTACACCATCTGCGTCAAAAATCTGATGATTTTGATATTCGGCTTGCGGAGAAATTGAAACAAATTTGTTCGTTACCGAATTTTTCCATTTTAAACTTCCAAGTTTATATCTTGACAATCGTTAATAACTCGAGCCATTCGAATGCGTTTGGGATATTGTTGCGGTGAACTTTACGTCAAAAACCAGCAATTGTTTCGCCATCAATAGTCCACATTTGATTCACTTCAGCTTTTATGTCAATTGAAACACATTCGCCATCTTTTGTCACATATTCTAAAAATAATGATATGATCCGTCGATAGAAAAATACTCTTTTCTGAGATTTTTGGTCAAATTTAGCGCGATTCAATCTCAAATGCCACTTATTTGAGTAAAGAAATGACAAAAAAACTTTCACAAATCTGTGAACAGTCTTTAAGATGAAATTCCCGATAATATTTATTCAAAAAAAAAATTAAAAATTCGACTAATAATAATCAAAAATGAAAAACTCATTCGTTTGAAACCGGATGAGTTTTCTGTGAAATTCTTAATTTAAATTGTCTTTGAGAAAATCAAAGTTTAATAGTCGTGAAAATCATTAATCAGAGAAAAATGGGGGTTGATTTTCGATATTTGATGTTATACGTTGATCGAATAACGTTCATCTGAAAAATGAATATTTTTCTATTGACGGGCATTCGAATCCTTATTATTTGGAGCCAATTCAGAATAACTTGATCAAATTTGCATCATGACTGGGCTCTTATAAAGAAAAATTTTGGTCTCAAAATTTTAGTTTCACTTCAAATTGTTTTTGAAATTTTGAGCATAATCGAAAAGTGAACATTTCCCTCTTTAGAATTAGAATATAAGAATGAATCTATTTACCTGTGATATCATTAAAAGATTGCGAGTAGGCCACAGAAGCAATTAGAAAAATCAATTTCATTTTATTGTCTTCGTATATTTCACTTGATTTATATTATAAAATCGAAAGTACTGTTTTGTTTGATACTTTTCCGGTGAAATAATCTGATTATAAATACAAGTCAATCCCTAGTGCGACACCTTGTTTATTGGTGTATTTTTTGCTAGCGAATTAAAAAAATAAACCAAATCTTTAGTTATCAATAGAAGTTAGATATAATAAAATTACCCAAAGTCTATGTGGTATTATTGGCTTGCAATAATTGGCAGAATTATAACATAATTCAGCACGGGTGCTTCTGAAGCACTGCTTCACCACAAACATTCATTGTGTAATTTCAATTATATATCTAACTTTCAGCAATGGCTAGAAATTTGGATTATTCAGAATAATTTATTCTATAAAAATTACCCTTTTTTGGGAAACAACTTAAGAGAAAATAAAGCAGTTACTTACAGCATGTCACATTTTTGCTTCCATTTTGAGTGTATGCTAAAATTAACTTTTTCAATAAAAATTACTTATACTGTACAAACTGGTTTTTGTTTGCTGTTTTCAGACAAAATGGCGGACTGGTAAATAAAATACAATAATATTATTCACATACAGTACATGTTTATAAACGCTTAAGGGGGTAGCAGCGATGTGCAGACCTGCGTCAATTTAACTTACGAAAATAATTAGTTGTTTATTTTTTGTGCTTATTATCGTTAGCTGAACCACAATAAATGTGTATCAGCTCATTAAAATCTTTTTTATCTATTAAGAAACGATTTGAGTTCAAACTTTTATTTTATAATTCGTAAATTTTCGAAAAAATTCAAAGCATTATGAAAATTTTAAGCATTTTTCGTCAAATTTTTCTGATTAATTTTATGAAATCTGTGAATAAAAACGAAAAAAATAGCCATTTTAACTTTTTTCATGCATTTTACATATTTTCTGACTGCTGTTTGAAAATCATGAATGTTTTTTGTCATTTGTTGTCGACTCTTTAGAATATTATGAAAATTTTCCGCAAATCAGTCCAAAAAATTTAATTAGTAGTTTTTGAGAATCTCTGTAAAAAATCAGGCCGAATCACTTGTGAAATTTCTGGTCTCTATTTGGTTTCGTATTTCAACCGATGCAGAGGGTCAAGTGAATATCGTTTCTGAACTTCTGATGAAATTTACAACCTTGCTTAAGGAACCGGTTTGTGCCATTTGGCACGCAATTTATAAAAATTTTATTTCCTCAAAAATCTCAATTAAATTTCGGGTGTTAAAGGCTACTTTTATTTTGAAAGTCAGGACATTTTTCAATATTTAATCGCAATTGAAGGTCAATTTTTTTCCTAAAAAGCTGTTTTTATCCATTTTCATGGAAAAAAACTCATATTGAGGAAATTTCTTCATGTGATAATTATTCTCCCACTAATCAGTGCATAACACCGACAATGTCTGAAGTTTATAAATATTGTTTCAAAAAAATTCTCACATCGGGTCAAGTAGGAAATGGAGTCATAATGAAAAGTGGTTTTTGATGTTTTACAGATACTTAAGTATGTAAAAAGTTTAACAATATAAACGTTTGCAAGTATGGACACTTTCCTTTTAGATAAAAAGTAATATAAAAATTTTCACATTTTTTTCTTTCAAAAATCGCTCCGAAAAAATGTACAATCTGCCACATCGCTGCTACCCTAAAGCTAAGATCGCTGGTACAGATTTTTTTTGAAATTCAACTGAGGGCGCTGCTGAGCTTGATTTGAAAAAAATACCTAGCTTTGAATTCGGCTCTTTTCAAGGTTATAGAAATTTTTTTAAATTATTTTTCGAAATTTTCACGGTCAGTTTGGTATGTTAAATTTTAATTTTATTACATTCTTTAGCAAAACCACATCATCTGATTTAAAATTACTTATAAAATATTAAAAAAAATTTTCAATTTTTTTATGCCATAGTAATTTTGAAGAAGTCAATTGACTTTCATAGACTATGTTTAATATTAATAATGCTGTTATTTATTATAGATAAAAAGATAAGTTGGAAATCCTACAACCTCCTTGCAATGAATTTCATTTATTTTATTGAAACTTTTCATTGAGAGAGTTACAGATGAAAACAATCTTTAAGTTGCAGAAATGATTAGATGATCTTTATCCAGGCCTGTTATATGTAAATAGCTTTTCCATATCTCCGTTTTTCACATCAAAAATTTGAAACATAAAGCTAATAGTATACAGTATAAGCATATTACTGTTGGGCTTCAGGTTGGGATTCTTCATCTTCGGCTTCATCTTCAGCAACATCCTCGGCATCATCTTCGGCTTCATCATCTTCAAAAGAATCTGCAGGTAGCCGATTCTGATTGCCCCAATCTCCGAGGACACTTTTAAAAATGTCAAAGGCATCTTTAATCCCGTCACTGATAATGGAAGTGACTTTTAATGATTCTTCTTTCACTGTTTCGCCTGCTTTATCCATGTCATCAGTTATATCAGTAGCATCTGCATTTTCTTGAATGACATCATTGAGTTCCTATTATTTTTATGTTATTCACAATACAATACACTCCTAGGGAACCCTTTATTTCATGCAAAATGTTCGTCATCTAAAAAAGGGCGGAAAAATTACGTGGAAGGCAAAGCCAATTAGAGACGCGCAAATTCTCTAAATTTCTTCTACACAAGCACGTGAGTAATCAGAACGAAAATAACTTTCAACACTCGATCTGGAAGTTATGGAGTTGATTGTATAACAAATTAATTTATGATGTTTCGGATATTTATTCTATATGATAGACTATATGATATCTATCTTCCTCGTAAAGGGATATAGTCTATATACCTTTACGAGGAAGATAGATATGCTCTCGTTTGGTCTAATACATTGATACTATTTAACGTACATAATGTACCAGACCAAACTAGAAAATATCTATCTTCCTAGTAACGGGATATTTATGTTAAAAACCAATAAAAAACTGAGTTTTCCAACTTGCTAAATATACTGCGTGAGTTTGAAGTGGCGTCGAGAGTTGAGGTGATTCGACAACCGTGCGATTATCTGGCCTCAAATCTCGACAAATCACTATTTGTGTAGACATCGACTTTTATTTTCAAGGCATAACTTGGATATTCTAGGCCGTATAACGAAAAAATAATAATAGTAGAAACTTTTATTTCTTCAGATTAAAGAAACAAGAGTTAGTATGAGGATTAAGCTTTATTCACAATATTTCTAATTAAATTGAAAAAAATATATTTCAATTCATCTTAGCTCCATTGTCCATCAACTTCCTGTTAAAAATTGAATTATTCGGTACAGTTACTTTTTGAAAACTGTCATTTTTGAAAACGAATTGAAAGCAAATCATTCAAAATGTGGAGAAAAAATATGAATTCCAAATTTCATCAAAATGTCATTACAGTACATGTATTGCATTTAACTTGTTTCGGATAATGGCCACATAGGAATCAACAAATTATTTTTACTTCTCCACCACGGAGTTATTTGCTCTTTTTCAAAAATTAAAAAATTAATAATTTATTTTTTTTAAAAACTGTGACTCAAAATTAACAAAAATAATTATTTTACCTGAATTGAATTACCAATAATTTCGCCTATTTTCCCCACAAAGTCACCAACAGCCTCACCAACAGCATCACTATATTAAAACATAAACAACGCATTATAAAACGGAAAGTATCATCTTACACATTTTCTTCTACTTCCTCAATGGGTTTTCTTCCGTTTCCAGAAAGGCAAGCTAATGCAGCAGCGAAAAAAAATGGTAAAAGTTTCATCGTCTATTTATGAAATCTAAAATAAGAAAAATAATAAGGCTTTTAAGCTGGTTAACATAGATTTATAATCCAGTAACTGGATCCCAGACTGGGATTCCCAGTTTATCGGCGCACTTTGTCATTCATTATAATAATTGTTTTCGCATTCTTAAGGGGGTTGGACATGCCCATTTGCTTGCACAAAAAAGTGTCTTTGTTTCATAAATTGAACGAACAAAATGTCATTTCTGAGTTCATCAAGCCTGAGGAATCGATTGCAACAAATATAAATGCACTATATCGACGTTTAAGTCTATTTTTATACTTTCACCCAAAAATTTTAAACATTTCAAAAAATTTAGAAATTGTGAAAAACCTTTTGAAAAACAAAAAAAAGTGATTTTTTTTCGTTTCAACTAAATCGCTTAAAATTTTATCTCATCATTTAAGATAAAACAAAAGTCGTGACGGATTTATTCGGTTAGCTTTCCGATTAGATACTGGTATATCGAAAATGATCCCTACTGCGTCTTTCTGTCCACGCCTACCTTTAGTGTAGGTAGTGACGTTTTGAATAGCGCTCTGAATGGCTGGCCGCTCTGAATGGCTGGCCAGGCGTCACAAGTAAGCGTGGACAGAAAGGCGCAGTAGGGATCATTTTCGATATATCGATCACGAATCGTTTTCACGATCCCCAAATCCGAACAATATTTTTTCAAAAAGAGAACAGAATAAAATGTTTTAAGCTCAAAGGTCGTTATCAAGGTGGCCACAGACAAATTTATATATCCAAACGTTGGTTGATACATAGTTGAGTATAAATTGTCTGAAAAATCAAGGGAAAATCATCCATCCGATTTCTTAAAATGCCGTTTTAGAAAGTCCGCGGCCACCCTGATCGTGATCGATATTATATCGACGACAAAGTATTTTTATTCTTAATTTGTTCAAAAAAATACAAAGTCATGGTATAATTATCTCTTAAATTTCTCTTCAAGTCTGAGTAGTACTGACAAGACTATACTGCGGGAGTACAAAACAATAAAATTGAGAGCTCATTTATACCTGTTATTTTACGACCAAATTCAAAACCAACTCAAAATCACCTAAGTTTTCCTGGGCGATTATTCTAGATGAAAGATTCAGGATAATAACGTTTTTGTGTTTTTAACAAACAATGAATGACATCAGAATAATTAGATTACATCAGAATAGCTGAAGCTTTTGTAGCTGGAGAATTGAGGATAGCCCGTTTATTGTTTTATTTGTAAAAAGACATTCATTTCTAGCATAGTTTCCAATAATTTCATTTCAAACAAATAACATTAGTACGAATTTCATGGAAGTGGTGATTCTTTTTTTCGTCTGTGTAATTGCATTTATTAATTGTTTTTTTCCACAAATATGAAAGCATGTGGCCCGATGTTTCAGTGAAAAAATTTCAGTAATTCTCGCCTAGTGTATTTCTACTATTTATAAAAGTAAACCAGCCGAACATCAAACCGCAATTTTACCTTTCCTAGTTTTACAACGAGTTTGAGGCGTTAATAGTTATTCTATTAACAAATTCACCCCTTGAATTCTTCACTGTTCAGAAGGTTTTTGTATACAAAGTACTTTAAAAACATAATTTAAAAATTGAAGTTTAAAGGTTATAAACAAAAAATAAGCATTAGTACAATATATTTGGACAAAATTATCTTTACGATATAGAAAATAAGTATAACACAACTAATAATTTGACATTTCCATTTCGACAATTCGCAAAACATGTGATACTTATCGTTTTTTGAAACAATCTAGTTGCAGATCCAGCCTAGTTTTCTTCAGAAATATTACCAAAATGTTTCGATCGCTTTTAAACTCCAGAGCATAGATATCACAAGGTGGTCTTTTACAATTTCAAACCCTATCTAAGATAGGCTATCTTCTTTCTGTTTTTTCATGTATTTGATATATATCCTATGTTTCCCCTGGTTTTCAGTTTTAAGGTGTGTTTTTCATTTTTGAATATAAAGATAATTGAAATCCGAACAAATCTTCGGGAACAAATTTGAATTACTTTTCGTTGATCAAATTTTTCACTTTATCAAAGCGAAAGTGAAGTTTTAAGTCTGATGAATCCTACGTTGTATCAAATTAATGCTCTTCCTGCAGCAATTTCAAAACAGCCAATCATATCCTTTTTACAACGGAACTCCATCTAAAAACGTTAACTATCTCTAAAGCCCGTGTTCGAATCCCACTGATGTTGTCTGAGTGATTGCCTTAGTAATTGCTTGAGTGATTACACACCGATAAAATTGAGCGGTCCCATTATCCAGACCCTTGCCTATAATCATACTCGATGTTCCGTATTGCAAAGTTTTATCAAAATGTTTCGTTTTAATGTTGGCTTTATTGCATCATTACATATATGAGTTCAATATTGTTCATATTTTTGATATAGTAAAATCAGAAATAGTAGCAACCACTGCCCTCCTAAATTTCAAACCGGATCTTGCAGAATATAAAGTTTTAATTGTTTTTGAAAATTTACTAGTAATGACTGTTGTTTATGTTTTTATGAAAGTAGGGTTCAAGGCAACTGATTCGACCTTTTGTCAAACTCGCTCGTGGCTATTATCTCTCAAACGTCAGAGAAAAAGCTCAGCAAAGTTTTACGGTGTGGATTACCGCGTAGATTAAAAGTACACGGCGTTAAAGTACTTAAAAACAGAATTAATTTGATTGAAAAAGATGGTAAAAAATGATTTAATTGACGCATGTTTTGACAGAGACATGGCTTCCGTCTATAGCTGCCGCTCTTATAGGCTCTCACCGTCGAATATAGATTATTCCTTGCGTATATTTATGAAATAAAGGTTCGAAAAATGACATAGTTATCAATCATTTTAGTGGAGCCCTTGCCAGTTATTATGCACAACTGGATGAATTACGGTAGTAAAAACGTACACTACTGTACAGGTAAGTATAAGATATATTATTATTTTTGTTGGATTTTGTGAAAGAGTTAACATTAAATGTACATTAAAGTACATTAAATTGAAGTTTCATTAAGATTAAATTAGATTAATTAAGTTAAAGGATAAAGTTCAAAGGATAAAGCATAATGAAAAAATAAGATTCTTTTTTTTTCAAGTTATTTTTTACATTTCGCGTCAGATAAGAATGATAAAAAACTTTGAGCAAGTTTCAGCAAAGTACTTTTGAATAAAATGACTTTTAAATACAATTAGTAAAGCTGAAATATATTTCTATACACGAAAATCTACATGTATATCAACCCGAAAATCGAAAAATCTAGCTACGCTTTATTGGGAGCTGAGCGAGAATAATATTTGTCTCACAACTGTAGAACTACTGTAGAAAAAAATGACACCACCGTCCGATGAAATGTAAGTAACAAAATTGTACCATTGCCCTCTGTATGTTTTTCATGGTCTCAAAAATCTGAACAAATGGTGCGCTTTACAATTAGTCAACTATAATTTATAGTCTTTAAAGTAACCCTGCATTTCTAAGGTGAGTTTCAAATTCCATCATATTATACATGTATGATTCATATCCTTTTATCACACTTTTGAAAATATCCCAGCCCTGATTAGCAAACGTAGTGTGTTTTTAAGTAGTAGGGCCGGGATATTAACAAAAGTGTGATACAAAGATAAACGAATTCCATGTCGGGGGTGGTAGTCGAAAAAAAGATCAATAATGACTTTTTATAATTGTATTAACTTTCAAACAAAAACTGTCAAATGTTTTAAAGCATAAGTTGATATGATGTCCGGATCCACCGAAAACGACTCTAGAAATTTTATAATCTTGAAATTAAAATGTCTATCTCCTCTCTTAATTTTTGTGGCATTGACTTTATTCTTTTTTTCAAAATAAGCGCATAATGAGCGCATTATTTATGAATCGTAATAGATTGTCGAACAAACATTTGAAGATTTGATCCAAGTTCAAATTCCT
>SCLH01002152.1:60446-72543 GCA_004367855.1 Oikopleura vanhoeffeni | reverse complement strand
GGTAGTAAAAACGTATACTACTGTACAGGTAAGTATAAGATATATTATTATTTTTGTTGGATTTTGTGAAAGAGTTAACATTAAATGTACATTAAAGTACATTAAATTGAAGTTTCATTAAGATTAAATTATGATTAATTAAGTTCAAGGATAAAGTTCAAAGGATAAAGCATAATGAAAAAAAATAAGATTCTTTTTTTTTCAAGTTATTTTTTACATTTCGCGTCAGATAAGAATGATAAAAAACTTTGAGCAAGTTTCAGCAAAGTACTTTTGAATAAAATGACTTTTAAATACAATTAGTAAAGCTGAAATATATTTCAATACGAAAATCTACATGTATATCCAACCCGAAAATCGAAAAATCTAGCTACGCTTTATTGGGAGCTGAGCCACAAACGACTCTAGAAATTTTATAATCTTGAAATTAAAATGTCTATCTCCTCTCTTAATTTTTGTGGTATTAACTTTATTCTTTTTTTCAAAATGAGCGCATTATTTATGAATCGTAATAGATTGTCGAACAAACATTTGAAGATTTGATCCAAGTTCAAATTCCATTAAGAGAATATATTTCTGTAATTTTGTAGGGCAAAATATACGCCTGCAACTGCAAGTAAAACTTTAATGGTAACTTCAACTGTGGTTTCAGCGAAATCAAATTGAGTGAGCCATTACAGTCGATGGCATGTTAAAGCACCGCTTACTTCTTTAAGAACTGTAGAGGGCTTTAGTCACACAGTCGTAACAGGAGGTCACTTCGCGAAATTTCTAAATCTATCTCCTCCGAGACCATATATCGAAATTTGTTCAAAAGTGGACATATTACGTAGAATAAGTGAACTAAAATTAGAAGCGTACGTTTTTTTATTTCGATGGCTGAATGTTCCTATCGGTCCAATAAACTGACGATTTTTGCCCGTTTTTTTCACGATTTTGGGCTTCAAAATCTATCTCCCACGAGCTTTAGTTTCAAAATGAGCCCAAATCTTTTTAAAGTACACCCTGTTGCATTTTTAAGGATCTAAGTGAATGTTTTTTTTCAAATTTCTCTGCAGACTTGAAAATATTATTTTTCAAAAAAAAATTCGAAAAAAATGTTTTCCGTTTTTTTCGAAAGTAGGCTCAAACGAAAGCCAGTGAAACACTGAAAATAAAGTTGGCTTACGTCAAGCCGATATTTTGAAGTTTTAGTGGTCAAAAAAATCGAAAAAACGCGAAAATTTCGAAAAAAATTTTTGAGGATTTGATCGGAAAAACATTTTGTAGACATCCCGAAGCAATTTGATGCACTCTGATTGCGTCTAAGTTTTCATAAAAATTTGACATGCACACCCCCTTAAATCGATACATTTGAAACTATCTTGTAGTTTATTTGCAGTTTTAAAGTAAGTAATAATAATGTACATGTGTAATAAGTTAGTCAAAAGTGACCACTTTTTACAAATTTTCGATATTTTATAATCACTCAGAAAACTCCTCATCAAATGAAGAATTTTCTATAAAAGATTCACCAGACTTAAAAGAAATTCTGGTAAAATGGATAGCCCAAAATTTTCTAAATCAAACATTTTTGACTATTGATGCAATCTAGAAAATCCTCAGAGGCTGCAATGGTATCTTTTATCATTAATTAAAACATCAGAATTATATCGATTTAGATTCCCGAATCAAAAAAAATATAAAAAAATAATATGAATTTCTTCTGACTGGACTCGGGAATCGTAATCTATATTTATCAGGGATTGTCGTTTCCGTTTTTTAAAGATAAGTTGAACAAATAAAAAGTCACTAAACAACTAGTGCATTTTTGCGGTGACTTTTTATCTGTATTATAATTATATACCATTTTCACACTATGAGTAATATTTGATCCATTGTTCTAGATAAGCAACTACGCTCACGGACCAAATCTTACTCATAGTGTGAAAGGGGGATATAAGAATTCTAACTTGAACTTTTAAATTCTATTTACCATATCGGTAAGAATTTATCAGAAGGAATTAATTTAGCGGGTTTGAAATAGAAGTTGGCACAGCTGCAAATGGATTTCCGTACTTTTGTAGTGCAAAATATCCGCCTGCACATGCCAGTAAAACTCCGATTGTAACTCCAACTGCAGTTCCAGCCGCCATACCAACGTCGATCGGTGTTTTTGCCTAAATAATAAGTTTAAGGGGGTTGTTGGTGTAAAGAATGCAAGCATTGAACAAAAAAAGGTTCGATTCTCTAGACTTGGCTACCGCGAAAGATTAGTATAACATCGTACTATCAATGGGCTTTTCGGAATTTTCTGTTGAGAATCACGCTGTTGATGCGTGTTTTCTGCTCATACAGCAGAAGATCTTGCGCGTAAGCGGGTTTCTTCTTCGATGCTTGAGATTTTACACCAGCTGAGAAATTATATCAAATGAACCTATTTTTCCTTATAAAAACCAACAGAGAATTATTTTTTCAACGCGCTAATGGTTAACTATCCGAAAACTTTATACTTTTCATAAATGGTTTGTTTTATTCAATTTGAAGCAAAATTGACCGAAAATTAACAGATTTTCTGAATTTCATTTTTACCGTCTAAAAACCAAAGGAGATTTTTTTGAACCGGGCGAAATGAGAAAGTATTCGAACACGTCGTTCTTTTCAAACATATTTATTTGATTCAATTTAAAACAAAATTGACCGAGAATTAACAATTTTGTGAATAGAGAAAAATATTTTTACCGGTTTTTTAATGCGGCACCGGTGAGTCACACTTGGCCAAAATCGAAAAATTTTACTTGCAGTTGATAGTGAAGGTTTAATTCTCCAGTATTTTTTCTCATTTATTCTTATCCACCCGTTATCGACCCTTCCAGTCCAGCTGGAGAAGTGGGCAATTTCCCCAGCAATTCGAACGTTCTACACCCACAACCCCATTAAGGGGGTGGTCGTCGCAAAATTGGCCAAAAACGTAGTTTTGTAATCGGTTTCACGCTGAATGTAGAAACAAGAAAGATATGAAACCACCAGAAATGAAATATTTGAGATAATAGGCGTCGAGTCAGGGTCAAAGTTGATTGCACTGATTGTCACTTCCGCCGGAAATGACGTTTGGAAATTTTCTCAATGAAAATTCTAACTGAGCCCGGAGTTTAAGAGGTACGGACTTGATTAATTTTTAAAATTACAGAATTAATAATACCCATACCACTGACCTCAAGGAATTTTCGAAAAAAATAATAGCACGTGAAATCTAGAGAAAACGGTTATTTAGGCCTGAAAATCACGGTTTTTCAAAATCTAACGTAGCCCTTAATTTTCTAATTTCATTTTTTTGATCAATATAATCACAAAGGCCAAACACTCGTTCGTAGCACTGATCTCACAGTATTTTGATTTGACCTCTTAGTTCTTTACCAGAGAAGTCGAAGTCACATGTCAAAATTAAGTTTTAGTCGGAACAAAAAAAAATTTTTCAATTTTTATTCAAAATTTAATTTTCATAACCTATCGGACGAAGAATTTAATGCAGTTTCAGAAAATGTCATTTTGATATTTCTGCGATAAAAATTAAGTCTCAAAACTCAAAATTAAATTTCCAAAAAAAAATATTTTCTAGAATAGTACTTTCGAGATAATTTTCTAGAAATAGTTAACGTGTTCGGAGGGTAGGTAAGGACCTCTTAAAAATTACCACTTATTGATTTCAAATGCATAAAAATATGCAGTTAAAGGGAGTGAAAACTGGTCGCATTTAAAGCGACTCCGGAACACTGAAATTTTCTAGATTTAATCTTAAAAAATGTTTTTTTTTCCTGAAAATAATGGACAAAAATATAGTTCCATAAAAAAGTCTTTTATTTTCGATTGTCAATGGAAAAGGTATTCGTTGAAAAGTTGTCATGAAAGTATTTTTTAATCGGCGATTGCAGCAAATTTTCTTCCATTTTTTTTCAAAATTTCCTGAGAATTAATCGCGGTTTCCAAAAAAACGAGATAAAAATGCAAATGTGGTGAAACTTCGGTGGCTTTGCGGCGTATCCTAAAGGAGTCGTATACATACCAGTTTTAGGTTTTTTGCCCGTCATAAATCCAGGAGGAGTAGTATTTTCCCTCCGAGGCACTCAAATAAGGCCAAAAAACAGTTTTTTTTGCTCACTTTAAGCCGCCGGATGAAATTTTTGAAAGGTTAAAATTCGGAACCGGGTTTCGTGCCCACGTTCTCTTGTGGTCAATAAAAGCTATAAAGTATGCTTACTTCAAACTCAGGGAGGAGTATGGGCTTTTGGAAGTGAAAATAGTGCCCTACTTTTGACAGGTCGTTTCCTGATTGGTCGCCCTAATCAGAGGGCCTCAGATTTTTTGTAAAGCAAGATTAATTTCAGTTATCCCTACACTGAAATACATAATGTTTCGTGCTGTTTCTAGTACTTCATTCGAGGCGACGCTGAAAAAGCGCCTTGCTCCCTTTAAAGGAGGTGGCGATCAGGGATCGGACTGTAAAATTTTCAAATCACGCATTAGTTAAAAATTAAAAGAAATCATGATTTTATGACTAAGAAAGTTTTTTTTGGAATAGTCTCATACAGCAATGCTAAAACAACATGCAGCATGGTCAGATGTAGCATAGAAGAGCAAAATCTCTGTACTTTAATCATTTATTTTACATCGATTATAATGTTTTTGCATATGGTTTCCATCGTAAAATCAATTTTGATTAGTTTCAAATTTTCACGTTTATCTTATTTGATGCTTTCTTGGTATTTGCAGTTTCAATTTTATTTCAATTTTTGGAAAAAAAAATGATCTTTAAAATTGTTTAATCCAAAATTTTTAGTATTTATTGAGTATGTTATTTCTTGAAATATTATATGATTTTATTGAAAAGAAACCTTACGATAAGTCATTTTACAATAAGGTGGGAAGCGCAAATTCAAAGTCGCGGGAGGCTTTTAAAGTTAAGCATCATCAAATGCAGAATTTTTCACTGTTTTTTATACATATCTCGAAAATTTTTTAAATTGACTTCAAAGGGGTATGCGACTCTGATTTGACATATTCTCGGTGAATTATATTCTAAACTAAGAGCTCATGAAAAAAAACGAAAATGTTTTTTGTAGATCTATTCTTGATCTTACGGCTCAATGCATCAAAAATTGTGTTCGATGATTACACTGATAGTTATGGTATCGTTACAAGGAGACTTTTTTGTAACTTCAAACCCAATTCCTCTGAGACGATATCCAAATAAGCTTAAATTTTAACAGAACACGTAACGATAGCATGCCGAAATTAAAGCACAAGCTTTCTTTGATCCGATGCCTGACCAATTCTAGAACGGAAAATAATCGACGTTTTTTGGCATTCTCAGACTTTAAAATCTATCTCCTCAGAGAACAAATTTACAAAATGGCTCAAATTTTTACTGCGTATTCTTTCAAGCATTTATAAGATCAAAGCACAAGCTCATCTGAATCAGTTGATTATAATCCGAAATATGATTTTTTGGTCAATTTCCGAACAAACTTCAAAAAAATGTCACGTGATGAGACTGAAAATACCACTAAAATCAAGCTGACAATTTACTGATCAAAAAATGTTGTTATGGCATTTCGAAATTTTCAACCTTAACGTGTCAAATAAGCGAATATGTTTGAAGCTACAAAAATACTTGGAAAAAAATTCTAAAAAAGCGAAAAAAAGTTCGAAAATTTTGATTTTTTTCTCTTCATTTGGCTTGTTTTGCACTTTAAAAACATTGACAATCGTTTTAAGGCATTTGTATAAATTATTTTATTATACAATACCGGCAGAAAAAGCAGAGTCGCATCCCCCCCTCATTTAAGTGCCTCATTTTTTGATTTGAAATCTGCGAAAAAGTGAAAAAATTAGGCTTTTGATGAAAAATTTGTTTTTGGTCCGATGTGCATTTTTTCTTATTCACAGAAAGAAAAAACTTCACAAAAAAATTTGAAAGCCAAAATTTCAAAATCCTACGAGGTGTGGGAAGTTCAAAATTTACAAGCTAATAATACTTTTCGTAAGTGCAAAATTCAACAGTGCGAAATCGGTAAACTTTTTTAAAATGCCTTGCTTCTGCTATGAAAAGTGCGAAGGAGGAAATCAGCAATAATAGTGAAATAGAAATTCAAAAATGTAGGTTAAAAATTTTAAATTGGTTATTTTATGGCATGAAAATTAGTCCAAAATTTCAATTTTCCAGAATAATATTTTCTATTTCACACTTTTTTCTTCTAGTTAGTACCTTTTTATGCCTACGCATTTTGTGTAGCAAAAAATAGGTGAAAGAATCCTCTTAAAATTTTGTCGACCAAAAAGCATACAGTATGCTGCATACTCCTCATTTTGCGATGAATGATTTATTTGTATAAATTTATTTATTGTGAATTACCTTGAAACAATTAATTCCGGGAGCAACTTGTGTAAAAGAATCGTAACAACCTTTCCATTCGTGTCGACATTCTTCTTCAGTAACTCCAACAAAACCAAGTGGTTTCAATGTTGTAGTTCGAGCAGCCGCACAGTATTCAGTTTCCGCAATCTTTTTGCAGAAGTAGGGCAATTCGGATGTACCTAAAAATGATATCCTTTAGTCAAAATCTAAATAAACTAGAGTTTTCGCAGTCAAGTTCAATTTTGTTTTAAATGATAAAAAGTTGGAATTATCCTAAAAAATTGGGGAAATTGAAAGCAAACAAAAATTACAGCAAGGAAAGTAAAAAGTTTGACCGCAAGATATGAAAATAAAATTTTGGTTCTAATGGCCACATTGTTAAGATTTGTGAGCAAAATAGATTGGAGGCATTATTCAGCGAATTAATAATTTTCGAAGGCCGAAAAAGACCAAACTCGATCATAATAATGCACCAACTAACCATTTATGGAAACACACTTTCGCGAAAAAATGGTTTCCATAAATGGTTATTGGTTTCCATTGAAGAGTAATGGGTTTCCATTACATGGTAATTTTTGGCAAAATTTGAAAAGTTGTGTTCAGCCGAAAAATTGAAATTCAATTGAATTCAATTATAGGGCAGCCGAAATCAACAAACTTTTTAGAAGAGTTTTGAGTAAATTAAACACCAAAAACAGAGTTTATTTTACTCAAACATGCCTTGTTTTTCAAAAATGGTTTCCATAAATGGTAATGGGTTTTCATTAAAGAGCTATGGGTTTCCATTACATGATAATGGGTTTCCATTACAGGAGGTTTCCATAAATGGTTAGTTGGTGTATATTGAAATCTATATTTTCGGAATCAACAAAATAAAGGGAGTTGAAGAGTCGGTCAATTTTCTGAATTCTTATTGCTTTAAATTTTAACCAATCAGAATTGAGCTTTAAGGGAGTGGTTGTCGCTGATTAAGCTGTTTTTTGAAGTTTTTATAAATGGTTTCTTGATGAACTAGTAGAAGTGGTATTGAAAAAACTTTCTGAACGTGAACAAAAAGTGTCAAAAATAATTTCAACACTAATTGTAATATGATACAATTCAACCTACGCTAACGCACTAACCCTTAATAAAGCTCCCAAAAAGAACACTAAAAAGCTTACTCCTCCCACAATTTACATGATTTTTTTCTTATTTTTTGAGTAAAGTTTTGGAGAAGCAATATAAACAATAATCTGGAGCCTTTTTTTTCAAAATTTTGCTTTTGATAGACAATTTTTTTTTCGACCAATTTTTGTTGAGATTTTGTTTTTCGGTCTTTTCGCATTTTTGTTCGTTGAAAGCAAAATTTTGAAAAAAAGCTCTGGATTATTGTTGATATTGGTTTTCCGGAACTTGACGCAAAAATAAACTAAAATTGATTTAAATTGTAGGAGGAGTAAGCTTTTAAAGTTTCAAATATTGAAACATTATAGTAACCTTCATATGCCTCCAGAACGAAGTCTGATTAAAACTTGGAAAAAAACGCTGTTGATTATTGTTAAACTAGTTTTGAGCTTTTAAATAAAGTATAAACCAAAAAATTTTGTTAAAAATTGGCGGAGGAGTAGGCTTTTGAAAAAGCCTCTAAATCTCGATTTCAGATTTCGTTTTTAAAAGTTTTTTGAAGTTTTTGTCCGACAAAAGCTAAATTTTAGAAAAAACGCTCTAGATTATTCTTTGTTTTGATGATCTGGAGCCTGACACAAAAAAATAAATGAAAATGATGAAAACTGATGGAGGAGTAGGCTTTTTAGTGTTTTTTTGTGAGGTTTACTATACGTTTATGTGCGTAGGTTGAATTGTATCAGATTACGAAATGTCTGAAATTGATTGCGAAAAGTTGTTCTTTACGTTTAAGAAGTTTTTGGGATTCCACCTTAGCTAGTTTAGCCAGAAACCGCATCTTAAAACAGGCAAATCAGCGACAACCACTCCCTTATGGTGATCGTCGCATTTCAAGGGTTTTTCAATGGCTGATTGTCGCACAATTAGAAATCGTTGGACCAAATATAACCTCTCAGAGGGTCTCTCTGATATATTTTTACAAAAATCTTGCATTCTAAAAAAAATCGGAAGTGACGGATGGCTCGTCCAATCAGCACCGTGCTTTTAAAAGTGACAGAATTATTATTTCAAAATGTATTTCCTCCTTGGTTTTAATGTACAACAATGATTTATGACTTTAATTAACCAAACAGATTGTAAGCAAATCACTGAGTTGAGTTTTTGACAAAATTCGTCGATTTGGCTTTAGAATCACCAAAAAACAGTATTTTGACCTTATGTAAACAAGTGCAAAAAACTGTTTTTTGGTGAGTCTAAAGCCAAATCGACGTATTTTGTCAAAAACTCAACTCGGTAATCTGCCTAAGATCTGTGCGGTTAATTCAAGTCATAAATCATAATTTTGACAATTTTGTAAGCACGTTTCTGATTGGACTAGCCATCAAATTTTTTTTAGGATCCAAGATTTTTGTTTAAATATATCAGAGAGGGTATATTTGGTTCAACGATTTGTACTTGTGCGACATTATATTTTTCAAAATAAAGTTTCTTATTATCAGGGTAAAATTTCACGCAAAATGTTAAATCTAAAAGTTTTCGATCTTCAAATTTGCTTGACTGCGGACAGCCTAAAAAAACCATTAGATATGGACATGATCAAAATATTTTGTCACTTAAAAATTTGGCAGGGCATTGTTCATAATAATGACAAAATAATGTTTTTCAGCTTATTTTAAGTTTCGATCAAATACACATGTACAAAAATAAATTTTTCGTTTTGAGGCTAAGAAACAAACAGTTAAAAACCGACCTAAATTTGCTTTTTAAAAACTTTTTAATGATAAGGTTTTTTAATAAGGTGCTTTCTGAGTTCAAAATCTTACAATGTTAAACTTACATGGGTCATCGTTCCAGTCACCAGTTTTCAAAACTTCAGTGCAATCTTCTTGCTGGCCATTCCAGTCATTAGGTTCACCAGCATCCCAATTTGTATAAGAAAGTTCAGATTTGTCCTCCCACTGCCAACCATCAAGATTTCCTTTATACTGAAAATGCAATTTTGATCGATATAACTTTGAAAGACTTTTTCTTATTAGCAAAATTGAAAAAAACAATACTTATCCTTTTCCCAACGTCAGTCCATCTTAAAAATGCTTACTATCTCTATAGGCGTGTTTGAATCCCACTAATTTTGTCTTAGTGATTGTCTTGAGTATGATTTTAGGCAATGGTGCTTGATATTGGGACCGCCAAAGTTGATCGGTGTGTAATCACTCAAGCAATCACTAAGACAACTAAAGTTGGATTCGAACACGCGCTTTAGAGATAGTAAGCATTTTTAATATAGACTTTGGTCGGGAAAAGTTTATGATTTCTATTATCAAAATATGCGGTATAGGTCTAAATTATTTATAACGAATTATATTTGAATGGTTTAGGTATTTGAAAACCTTTTAAATGACGGGAAATAATGCAAATAAATGTATTTTAGAAACTTGAACGACTGAGAACATTTTGAAAATGTCTCTTATTTAAGGAGGTCGGTGCATTTTGACAGATTTGCACTTTTCTATTTTTATTCTCTTGATGGGAAACTTGTTGCCACTTTAAAATTTTCGGATAAAGACTTTTTCGAACAAAAGTTGCCACTTTTGAGCTCACTTTGTATAATTAGATTTTTCTCAGATCAATTATTTTTACTTTATAAATCGTCTATTAAAAAAACACTCAAAAACGCGCGTTTGCTATCAAAGGTGCCTAAATTAAGCTTAAATTTATTTTTTTATTTTTTATTAATAAGAAACCGTTAAAACCAACTCATCCACCGTTTAAAATTTTAATTAGTTTAATTTATATACGATTTCTACGTCAAAATCGAAATTTAAAATTTTGAAAAAAGACGAAAAAAAACAAAATTTGGCACATCGAAAAAAATGCTTGTTTTCATGAGTGAATAAAATTAATTTTAAACGGTGGATGCGTCGGCTTACCAATTTGGCAACTTTGCGTGTGATAAATTTTTTTTAATTCTGGATAAAAAGAGCTTCGATGGATTTCTGTCAAACCGTAGTTTCGTTTCAAAAATTAGAGATTCAGAGTATAAACAAGATTGAAGAAACAAAACGAGGACATATTGTATTAAGTAAAATGTGGCATTCCCCATATTTTCAGCTGAGGATTCGAGAAAAATTAGTTTGAAAATTTTTGAACAAGAAATGAGAAAAATTTTAAAAATATTTCCAATTATTTTCGACCAAAAATCACAAACCATGTCATATGATTTTTCAAATAGCATATAACAAATATGTGGTCACCTAGGCGAAAAGTCAAAGTGGCCATTTTGAAGTGTGTTTTTCTTCAATTTGAAACAAATATTGAAGAAAAAATTTGAACAAAAATAAGGCATTTTTTTATAACGTTTGGAACTTTTTTCAAAAATTTTTCATAACTTTTCGAATTCGAAAAGTTAAATTCGGACTCAAAATTTCTTTAAAAAGCAATAATCGAAAATTCTGTAGTTACAAAAGTTGCCTTGATTATGAAACATTAATTATATGGTATATTGAGAAGAATATATAAACCCAGTAAAAAGTTTTTTATTAAAAGCTCATATCCGTATCTGTCAAAATGCACCGACCCCCTTAACTCGTAGACTTGATTTCTGCCATCTAGCTACCATTCACCATTTAATCGCATTTTACGACGCTTAATCATAATTGACAAGATCAGTTATAAAAATATCAATAAACTTTAAAACAAAATGACGTTTGTGCGTTTTCTTTGAAAATTTTCACGTATATTAGCGAAAAATAGAGGTGGACGCAACACGTAAATATTTTAATTTTATGTTTTTGACATACAGAGAAATCTTGATGATGGATTACCATTAAACTGGCCATCTTAATACAGAAAAAATCAAGGATTATTTCTCATGCCAAAAATTCCTCAAAATATGACGGTTTCAGGTCAGCGAAAAATCAAATTGGTGTTGGCTGATGTGCCTCGAGCTTATGTTTTGTATAACCAATTGGCGTTACTTATTCCAAACCTACTCGATTCACGTGATGGCTACACTTTGCAGTAAAGCTCTCATTGGACGCTTGCAACAATTTCCTTTGCTTTTCAACAACCCGAGCTTAAACTCGAAAAGTGAACAATATCGACAAATGAAGAAAATAGACGAAAAATTTATGGCTGGCGGATGAGTTTCGGCAGTAGCGGTCCGGAATGTCCGGTAATTTTTTTTGTGCATTAAAACTGGGCCACCTTGTATATTACGGCCGATGTATATTTGTATAATGGTTTTAACCAAAATCATCAGGTCAAACTGAGCAATTAGTGTTCTCGACAAAATTTTGTATATAGTCGAAAGGTTTTAATTGTTTTATCGGACGTTTCGGATCGTTGTGGTTGGAAGTATTTGTTTGTGCTTTTTGATCACTTTATTTCTAAATCTTGTTATTTGCCTGAATATTTGTTCTAACGTTTAAGTTTAAAATTTTCTTTTGATGGTTAAAACTTCAAAATTAAGAGTTTTAGCATTTTTGCTTGATAATTTTTTTTGCAACTCAAATTTTTTTTTGCAATTCAATTTTAAATATGGAAATCTTATTTTTTTTGTCCGTTTAATATCTCATCATTTTCAATTTACATTTATTT
>SCLH01002152.1:7565-54802 GCA_004367855.1 Oikopleura vanhoeffeni | reverse complement strand
TTGGGAAAAGACATTTTTGAGTTCATAATTATAGATTCTATTATATAATGCTTGGGTGCAAAGAATGAGGGTTTTGAAACTTATTTCGTGATTTGGCTCGTTCATGATTATGTTTTTTTTTCGTGATTTGGGTCCTTAGTGGTTGTTTGTACCAAGAATTGGATAATTCAGTATAAAAAATTATAATTTTTTATGCAATGCAGGTTTTGAAGTTATACAAAAGGGACATTTTCACTGAGAGTAAGTAGGATTTTTTTATAGAAATACAGGTTAAAATACAAGTTAACGACATTAAATGGGCAGTAGAACAATTTTGTTTGTCTTATAGTTCATGTGTAAAGTTTTTTTGTTTGTTGTGCATTTATTGATGACTTTTGGTTACAGAAGCGAATAACTGGAGTGTGTTACTGCTACAAATAGCAGTAATTGCCTAGATGTCCATTATAAATTTTATTATTAATATTTATCTAGTGTACTCCAGTTATTCTGAACTTGTCAGAGTCCCAAGCATTAGACATCCGGGTTTTACATCATTTATTGAATATACCCACCAGATGCTAACTAAGACTCTTCTCAAAGTTTTGTTGGCTTATAAATACGGGTTTACAGTAAAACAGTGAATATTTTAATTCAAAATTTGAGTTTATAATTGATTTTCAATCATCTGTAGAGCAATTTGATTCAATCTCTGATAGCATTTTGTCCAACAATTTCCTTAATCACTTCCATTGATTGCCAGCCTTCATTCAGAAAAATTTCTTTATAAAAATTATAGAAAATTATTATAAAAGAACCATAAAAATCCAAAAAACCTTTTATACGGAAAATGAAACCCTTTTAAAAATTAACGAACAAAAAATCAGACCAAGTAAATGATAGAGAGAAACTCTATCAATAAATTTTAATAGAATTTTTAATTAAATTAGTTGATAGAAAGAAGATAGATAAATCCTATTATAAAAGATTTGTACGATTTCCATTTATTTTTAAACAAATATACTAATAAATGTTAAAATATAAAGTAGAAAAAAGTAGAAGAAAAAAGAAAAGATTAGTTTTTATAAATATATAGCATCTGCACCCCTTCTGTCACACTAATCGTCCAAAGTTTCGTAGCTAATAACAACTCTCAAATCATGAAACGCAGTTTTTATACGACCAAAGCCCATTGAAATACATTTCCATAAAGTGGAAATATTTTCAGAGATATTTAATTTGTCCTCACAGGGAATATTTCTACCCCGAGTTTAAAGTTTGAATACTAATAAAATTGTGAATAATATGTTTAAGTTTCAATTTTTAGAGTCATTTATGTGGTATTCATCGGCTTGAATTTGCCTCAATAACTAAAGAATGATCAAGTTAGCCGGCCAAAGAAAATTAAACCCGAAAATCGAATCCCTATACCTCATGAGATTTTAATGCACTTTTATACTATCCCCATCCATCTGTAAAGACCTATCATAAAATTCCTGCTTATTTCAGTCAAGTATTTATCTTAAATAAAATTCCCTAAAAAGAAAATTTTTTTATAAGAAAAATCGCTTAACAATTACTTACTTACTTTACACATTGTTGTTGCCTTGATGGAAATTTATGTAAGGCTAGACCTGATGTAAAAAATTGCAAGAAAAATAAAATAAGATTGTCCGAAGTTTTTTGCAGATAAAATGTTTTTATCAACCAAGAACGATTACCATTTTTACCACGAAAAGATTCAGGCAAAATGAAAACGTGAAAAAGTTTTTTTCTTATTTAATTTATTTTGTTAACATTGTAATATAGGCTTTTCTTGAACAATTAACTAATGTACAACAAAACATTATACAAAGCATGTAGCAGTAAAGAGCAGAGTTAAAAAATGAAAAAGCAGGAGAAAATTGTGTCTAGTTAATAGTTTCCTATCTAGAAATGGAAATATCAAATCCAGAGCCGGAAAACAAGTCAATGATAATCACCTTTATATATTGGAAAATAATAAAGAATAAGGAATAAGCTCTTTAGCTATATTTTTTATTCCACATCATATAATATTTCAATGTTTTCAATTACTCCCTAAATCTGTTCAATTACAAAAAACAAGACAGCTATATAAGCTATCTAACGGCTGAGACTCTAAAACTGACCAACTAGTTCAAAATAAAGTACTGTCTGGCCTCTTTATTCAAATTTTCTGGAAAAGCCATCACGAGAGCAGTTTGAATGTTTTACTGACTCGTAATTTCTCAGTGGCTGCATTCGTCCTCATTAACTATGAGTCTCTGCCCATCAGGAATAAATATTAGGATATCCCGCTCGAATGCATCAAAAATCACAGTGTCGGAGGAAAGGCTGGCTTCACTTTTATAGGCAAGATTTTACTTTGAAGGTAAATTCGATGGTGTTTCACAAAAGATCCGCTGCTCATAAAAGGAGTTGTTGGGCCTGTTCTCCAGTATTGTGGTTTGAATACATTTCCACAGCATCAGAGAAATGTTCTGGATTTTCCGAAATCTACGGCCAAGATTCCTTTGCCAATAATCGAGAAACCTGAATAGCCTCTAAAGAAGGACACAAAAACTTTTTGCAGATTTAGTTTTGTAGGGTTCATCTTTCAGGAGTCCCTGGAATTACAGTTTGTACAGCCGATATCGGGAGGCTCTCTCAAAAAGTGATAGGATGAGATTTCCACCAAGTTCCAGTTGAGCATCAATTGCGACATAAAGAACCCGGACCTAAAAATGTAAATGAGAACAACCAATTGAGATTAGAACGAAAAGGATTAAAAGAAAACTAATTTTTTTTAATATATATTTATAATTCTTTAGTGTATTCTAAATTCAGAATTTTTTATATTTTTTTCCAAAGTTTTCAAGTTAAAAGAGTACAAACTATCTAACTACTTTATCAATCAATTTATTTTTATCAGAGATGTAACTTCATAATGTGTAATCATTGAAACGATGCCTAAGTGAGAGAAAAAAAGAGTTCAGGTTCGGCAAGTTAATTGTCAACACCATTTTTTGGAAAAGGTTTGTGTAAGCTGCTATTCATACTGTATAGACAATCTGAAACAATCTGATTTCAGGCAATTTTCCAGGTAATTTTCAAATACCATGTAGAAGCTACGTAAAGTACAATGAAATAACAAACCTCAAAATACTCAATTGCTTGCATGATATACCAAGCAATTTCCGGCTAGCAGAACCTCTGAATGATTTTTTGGCAGTCTCAGATGAAAATCCCATCCAGATTTCCCAGATTCCTTTGTATGACTCATAATATCTTGCGACCAACCAAATATGAACCCTTAAAATAGGCAATGAAAATTCGCAAGTATACGTTAGTTTGTTTATAGTCCGCTTTTCCATGATTTAAAGAAGATATAGTTTTTTATTTTAAAGCTCCTTGTTCATGATTGGGTGGTCTTCCTTTAAGAAGAAAAATATCCATATAATAACGGTATGATAAAAAAACCCCTACAACGAACGACCTTAACTTGGTTTTACATTTTGCCACATAATCTAAAATGAACTTGTCGAAACGACTTTTGCCCAAAATGAACATGATCTCCAGGTCTAAATCTTGAAAGCTTTTAATCCCTGAAAGTACAGAAAGCAAGACCATCCCCGCACCCACACTCCCGTCAAACATCCCGGCCCTGTTAGGAAACAAATGTGTTTTTTTAAGTATTTGGCCGGGACCATTAACAAAAGTGCTACCAGGGGACGCAAGCTCTGATCTGCAATCTTCACAGAATATAACAAAATTTAAATTATATGTCATTATCATTTTTATGTAAATATTATTGTATATACCTTTGGGCGAAACCTCATTTTTTTACCGAGGAAGAAAAATGACTTTTCCAAGTTCTCAAGCTTCGACATCCTTCATAAGTTCTCCAACTCTCGAACCCGTCATTTAACCCAAATATCTGCCTCTCCGCTTTGACACGGAATACATTCCTATAACTTGGAAACTGTACTGTTAAGGCACATGTGCGAGTGTTATAAAGTCATTACCGAAGTAATAATTCTTCATTTCTTATATTGGTTGTGAGCCGGGAGTCTAAGTTAATGTATTAGTAGACATCAGCTCGACAGTACCCTCAGTCAGAATTTTCAGAAATCGGTCAGTACGGTCAAGGTCAACTGCTCCAAATATCAAATTCAATGGGCTAGTTGACGAATGCATTTTTATTGCAATCATATGGAAAACTTTCATCTGAGGAAATATCTCACCATTTTCCCGTTTTGATATGTCTTTTTAACTACAGGGAAGCATGCTGGGGTGTCACTACAAGAAAGTGGTCATTTGAAACGCAGTCGTTTCGTTGCTGATTTCCAGTCTTGAATATTATAGTAATGGTACTGGATTGGACTCGCGGTGGCAGTTGCTGAGCGAATGCGGAAGGAAAAACGGTCCATCTCCTCTCCTCAGAACTTCCTCATTATCAGTAAAAAGTTCCTTGGTGCTGGAGATTGCAAACTTCGGCAGGCTCCTTAATAAATCAATTGGTAAAACATACACATAGCCTATTTGCTTTTGACAGGGTCCCAGAAAAACTGAGTGAAGGCACACTAGACTTGTAAAACTTTTTTCCAGAGGCTATATCTGAACTTTTTTTATGTTGCAATGAAAAAAAATAAAAAAAAGTGAGTTTACTCTAGAACTTTTGATTTTTATTTATTAACTTGGAAAAACAGAACTTCAAGGTAAACATAGTATAGTTAATGGACGCCGCTCTGTGAACATTACATTAATCTCCTAGTTAAAAAAATTAGGGCCAAAACAATCGATTAATGAGCAATTTTCAAATTTTATGAAAAAATAATTCCAGCCCTTATCCCGCTCAAAAGAGTAGTACACGTATTTATTATTATCATAGTCTGCTTTGAGTGGGAGAAATGCATAGAAATATAGAATGGGACTATCCGTCCGAATTTACATTTAACAGAACCATAATAGTCCATTTTGACGCCTAAATTTTCCATTTTGGACATCTATTTACGTAAAAAAAAAACCCATACTGAGAACTTAAAAACAGTGTTTATATCTTCACACGGTCAAGCTCAATTTAGATTTTAATTACCCGTCGACATTTTGAATGATTTTTTTTTCTATCCCTAGCTAACCTCATTTGGCGAATTGTTAGAGTGAGTAATCCCCTGAACTTCAGTCAAATCAAGGCATTTCCTGATGAGTATGGTCCAGAATTTTTCAAGGTGTCTTTCATTTCGCCAATTAGTGCTCGTAAAGGTAACCAAAAAATATATTGCTTTTGACAGACAATACTGTTTTTTGTTGAATGAAATATTTTTTCACCAGATAACATTAGCTCAATTTTTTCTAGCCAATTTAAGCCAGATGTATCTCTAGAAGCTGTTAGTGTTGGATTGGTATCGAACCATATTTTTTGCTTGAAAAAAGAATCAGAATTTTGTCTGTCAAAAATGTGTATTGTGTCTTATAAATCAGCACAAAACACCAAAAATAATTCTTTATACCGTATTATCCCTCGACAAGACTTTTTTCTCCTCCTAATTAAGATAGTAAGAGTAAAGATACACGTCTATTTAAGCTTTCAAATTGTACTGCATTTTCCGATAATATAGCTTAAGTTAATTGAAATCCATTAAATTTAATTAAGTAATACCAAAGACTTCAAAATTTCTCTAGAATAAACGAAAATTTGCTTTTAAAACTTATTTCATCAAAGTTTGTTCAGATCAAAACTGTTTTTACACTCTGGTTTGGATATAGACCATACAGTTCATTGAAAAAAACCCTCTAATGTTAAGTTTATTTGAAAAATTTTCAAACTTTTTTGATGATCAGTTGCTTACTGGGGAAGATGAGGAGGTTCAGTTGTACCCCAGTGGGTGACCCTGATTATTTCTCCGTAAGTAAAGAAAAACATAGCAATAAAAACTAAAAATCTGACTAAAAAAAAGTTAAATTTAAATGTAAGGAATGAGACATGTGAAATGTGGTTTTTTCTATTTTAAGGTTTTTAGCATTTTGTTTAATATAAAAAAAACCTGTCTAATAACCCGCTTATTACTCAACAATGGGTAACAATACCATTTTGTTAGTCTTTTATTTTAAGTATCAGGAAGTTTGCGATGGTGGGTAAAATCTGTAGCTAGCCACATAGGAAAAAAAATTTTCGGGAAGATGTGTCACTGAAATGCGACTTGCGAATGCAGAACCACTTCAGGATGGCTTAAGTTCTAGAGATTGTCAAATTTGGTATCGGTAAATGGTTCAACTGTGATAAAAGCAATGATAAAGATGCTATTAGCTTCCTCAATTTTGGAATATGGAAGTGTTTGTGGAGGAAGCAGTTTCTTAGATCTCATCTAACCTTCTCAGATTCCGATCTCCGCGATGAATTTGCCTGCATACAGAATAGTATTACAGGTGTGACAAATAGCTTTGATCTGAAAAAATTTCTATATATATATGTTTTTCAATATTATATTAATGTACTTCCCCACAATTTTAACAGATACCATAAAAGTTGTCTGAAAAACCGCTAAGGTAAAAATATCGACCAAGTTTTTTTAAATACTTGAGGATATAAATACCACATTATACGGGAAAAGGTGAACCGTTGTGTAATTAATTGTTTTTAATTAAGTAAACTGAACAAAAAAACATTTTCTAACTCATTTGTTCATAAATAATTCAAACTCTGAATCGATAAGAGAAGGTGAGATAAAGAAAATATTGTTAATTCTCCTCAAAAAAATTCACTCTTTGAGACATGTACATGTAAATATCTTCCTTCAACTTGGGATCTACCTAATTTAAACTCACTGGAAAATCCCTTTAAGAATGCTGAGATCATCTGGTTTGCAAAGGCAAAATAACTTAAATAATCATGAAAAACATTTTAATGTCAATGTCAAAATAGAGAAATGTATTCAAACTCTTAAAAAATTTTTTAGGCAAAAGATTTTGCAAAGTTCTCCGACTTCGACAATGCAAAAGGCGATTTCCACCCTGATCCAACGTAATCATTCTCGAAAGAATCATATCACCCCGATCTGAACACTGCTTTTATGGATGTTTTTGGGTTGTTTTGATTTTTGGGGGTGAGAGTAATACAAGTCCTCAAAAATTTGTTCCTTCTCATGGAATTATTATTTTAATTTGCACTACCTAGATTATCATATCCATTTTGAACTATTGTTTTACTTTTTTACGGAAGTTTTAAATAGTCAACATCCAAAAAACTACTAATAATAAATAGTGGCGAATTCCAGGCAAGCAGATCCATACAGAATCTTTAACTTTATATATATTATTTTTATTATATATATATTTTTATTTTTAGTCTGAAATTCCAGCCGAAGACCAAATTTCACCTATTGCCGGAGGACCATTTTTTGCATGAAAATGAGAAAGCTGACGATACCAGTTTTTATTCTCCGAACAAAAAACCCTATCCTCCGTAGAAGCCCAAAATCAGAACTTAACCTGATGGTACATATCCTTTATTAAAAAGGCCGATCTTAGAAAGTCTAGCAAGAGTGGTGAATAGATTTTTTTGCTCGAACCGTTGAGAATCAATTTGTGAAACGCTCTCGGTTAGTTTTTTTGCCAGAGTAAAAGACCCTATAATATTTTTCCTGGTCTTAACCCTGTTACAGCGGTTCCTATGTGTCGTGAACCAGTAATTGTGAACTTGGCAACCAGGTTTCTACAGGGTGTTTTGTACTAAACGGTTGGTAAGGGATGTTTTTAACGTGGACATAGCAATGGTGGATGGGTGTCACGCGAGAGTTTGTAGCCTGATGCTATATTTTCGAGTGGCGTGAAACTCTGCAGCAGTTATCAGATTGTGAGTATTTATTTTTACTTTCACTCGATTTCAGTCCAGACCAAATTTTACAAGATTGAGGAAGTTTTCAATTTTTATAAAAAAATCGGGAAAAAAAAATAAAAATTAAATTTTTTTTTCGCTATTTTCAAAACTACACACTTTCCATCAATAAATTTCAATATAAGATTACGTTGTATTGATTTCAAAAAAACTCTTTAGTGTTTGTCCTGCTTGAATTCGGTCGAATAAAAAACGAATGTATTCATTTATCCAAGGCCTATAAAGAAAAGCGGAATGGAATGATAGACCTGAATGAAATTCGGTCTGTGATTTGGAATCATTCCTTTCAAGAAACTGGCAGTACAGAGCACATTCTTGATATATTTTGGGAATTGGGGCTCACAAATCCTGTAAAACTGCCTATTCACCCATCCAACCAAAGCATTTTGGCTAATTCTGAGTGAAAGTTAATTTTTCAAGTTGTTGCTGGGAGCAACCTCTAGGGACTCTCCGAGTGAACATGATAGATCTATTGAAAAATAAGGAGAAAGTTCTTAAGAGCTTGGAGCCGCCTTAAATGATTTTTTCAAACTAGAAGCAACCGCCAAAAAGTATTTGTCGGAAATTATGCATATGCCGAATTGGGAATAGTGATCAGGAGGTTAAACACCTTAAACCGTTTTTTTTTTAAAAAACAATTTTTTTATTTTTTATTTAATATAAAAAGTCCAAAGTTATGCAACAAATAGCTATAAGTAGACCGTATATGAAAATATCCACTCTATATTTACCATATAAAATTGTTCCTAGCATTTTGCTTTTAATAGTAGGAACAAAAATTAATGTAACAAAAAAAACCGAATGATTCAATCATCCTCCTCCCTAAGTAAGAAAAATAAAACCTCAAATACCAATAAATCTTGACTCGAAAAATTATTTTAAAAATCAAGTCAGAGATCTGGGAGCATTGTATTAACGAGTTACATTTTTTAGCATTAAGGCAACTTGCACTAAAAAGCTCGTCCAGCTCAATTTTATTACTACTGAACATTATTTTTCCCTGAAAAATTTCTCACAAAATTTACGGGTTTGTTTCCCTGGGGTTTTTTTTTTGAGCCAGATTACGGTAAACAAGCTCACTGATTTTTTATTGAAGTTATCAGCCTATCAACAGCCTGTTAATCTATCTAGTAATTAAACAGATATTACCTTAACCAAACCTAATTTTTAAGAGAAAAAATATATTTTTTTTGCAATTATATAAATTTCAGGATCAAGTTGCAGGGCTCCGCTGATACTGCATCAGCATTACATCCGCGAATTCTGTAGACTCGCAAAAGTTTCTTGGGTATGGTTCACTGGTTATGCTGAGAAACCTGGGCAAGGAGAGTGTCAGTCCGAAGTCTGTGTTGCCAGACACAGGAGTTAACCTTGAGAAAAACTGACCCTATATCGATCATCCGGCTTAAGTTGGTTTCTGACTGATGTCGCACTTAGTACTCGTGGAAGTTACATGACAATGAACGCTAGTTATATGTTGATTATTTAAACATTATGGAGAACCTTAGCGACCGGGTTCATGAGAACACAAAAAAGAGGAATCCGTGCCAAGCTTACTGATTGCACTATTAGGAGAAAAGTGTCCCCCTGAATCTGAAGTAAAGAGTAAATAAAATAAACCCAAATGATTAATTAATAATTATTAATTAAATAATCCAACTTTTTCAAAAGTTTCTACACTAGATAAGAAAATATAGTTCCATCTTCTTAAAAGTAAAGAAAACACTTTAAAAGTAATAACAATGAAAACAGAAATTTAGGCAGAAAAATATTGTTTCTGAGGTCATGTAATTGCACTCAAAAGATTCAATACAATTTCTCATTTATAATTTAAGAGAAATTTTAGTTTTTTACATCTTTCATCTTTATTTTCAAGTTTCCAATGCCTTGTTTTATCTAGACCAATTTAAGCATAATCTAAATTCTTGATTTTTAAGAGTATATCGATCAAAGGCCCCGCAAATTCGTCTATGAACTTGACTATCCAGCGAAAAATAAATTTAAAAATGGTTTCGAAATCAGACTTTGTTTTCAATTTATTTATCAAAAGCCGAATTTATTATAAAAAAATGTGGCTCAATAAGTAGCTAATATGTGCCGGAATTCCCTTATCGATATACATTATAAATTTAGTTTATTTCGGTTTATCATTGTGAAAGTGGCCCCTTAAGATTTTAATAGTGAACTAAGCAAAACAAGCTCCTTATAATTAGGAACGCATTTGAACCTGTGATAAAATAAGATTTCGCATGATTAACTACTAATGAGACATTGAGGTGAAATCACAAATTCTTTAATTTTTTTGACTGGACAATGAAATAGATTCCTAACGAGAAAATTATAAAATCAGTTAATATCAAATTTCACGTTAACTTTAAATAATACTTTAATTAAAAACGTAACAACGCCTTGAATGGACAGATTAGTCAAAATGGGAGAAACCTCGTACTTGAGAGCATTTCTGGCGTTTCTTTTTTTTCAGAATTAACCCTTTTTTGTACTGATTTAAAGATTAAGCTGGTTTGATATTTCAAAATGAATCGTAAATCATTTAAAGGAAAAATTAACAAGGATGCTGAAAAACACTAACAACCGTAGTTTCGATTAATAAATCACGCGTAAGCTACTCACGCGTAGGCGCTTGTTTGATATTCATTTTTTTAAAAGTGATTTTTTTGGTGATTTATCGATTTGGCTCTTTGCGTCCCACTTGTGTTTACTTTTTTTTCTAATTTTTTAAGGTCATTTTCGTAATCTCTGTGACGAAATTTGGCCAATGTGGTGAAATTTTGGTCAAATTGAGACGTTTTCGAACCGTCCAAATTTGACACCTTCGAAATTTTGACCTTCCACCTCCCTGTGAGACCCCTGGAGTCGAAATTTCAAAAATTTTGAGAAAAAAATCCCCTAAGGGAAAACCTACCGAATTTCTGAAAACACTAACAACTTGTCCAATTATAATAACGCAGAGATTTTTGTTTTGCACAATTTTTCGTTTTAGATTTTTAACTATTTTTAGCGCATTTATCGATTTTGCTCTCTGCGCACTTGTGGATAGTTTTTGTCAAATTTGAAGGTCATTTTCGTGATCTCTGGTGACGATTGGCATGTGGTGAAATTTTTTGGTCAAATTGAGACCATTTTGACGTCCCAAGTGGCGGAGGCGTAGGCAATCCTTAATTTTGAATTCCTACGTGAGACCACTGGTGTCGGGTTTCAGAAATTTTGAGAAAAAGCAAGTCTAGGCAAACTTACAAGGATTCTAAAAACACTTACAACTTGTCCCATTAAATCACCGTAGGCGCTAGCTTGATAATCCTTAATTCAAGTGATTTTTTGGTTTTGATTTAATCGATTTTTGCTCTCTTGCAGGTACACTTTGTGCACGTTTTTTTTAATTTTTAGGGTTCATTTTTCGTGATCTCCTGGTGACATTAGCTATGTGGTGAAATTTTTGGTCAACTTGAGACCTTTTCGACGTCCAAAATTTGATACCACTCTGAAATTTGAAATTAACACGTACTGTGAGACCCTGAGGTCGATTTTCAAATTTTGAGATGGAAAGTCTAGGCAAACTTAAAAAGAAATTTAAAAAACACCCTTCCAGCTTTGTTGCATTATAATCACGCGTAAGCGCTAGTTTTGATATTTTTTTCAAACAGATTTTTTGGTGATTTATTCGATTTTGCTCTCTTGCGTCATTTGTGGACAGTTTTTTAATTTTTAGGGTCATTTTTCGGATCTCTGTCTGGTGACGATTTCACAATGTGGTGACAATTATAAGTCCAAATTGAGACATTTTTTGACGTCCAAAATTTGAATACCTTGGAAATTTTGAAAACTTACAACTCTGTGGCCCTGGGGTCGAATTTTTAAAATTTGAGAAAATTGCCCTAGGGCCTCCGGATTCCCTGCATAACACTAACATAACTTGTTCAAAATTTATATAACGCGGAAGATTTTTTTTAGCACAATTTTTAGATTTTTTTGAATTTCAAAGCCTTCAGCCACCTTGTGGTGAACTTTCAAGAAATGTTTTTCTTCTCAAAAATTGGTTTTCGTCTCTGCGAGCCAAATGAAAGAAATCTGAGACTATCGATTTCAAAAAGGATTTACAGTATTTCAAAATCACCTTCGTATGATTAAAACTTCGGATTCTAGGAGATTTTTTGTTTGAATTTTCATGGTGATCTATTTTTTGTATTACCGGACCGGCCGTAAACCGGTTCCCAAAAAGTGGCTTTTCATTTTTGGTACAACTACATCTAGCCTGGATATCAAAATTTTCTCTTTTTTCAGTAATTAACTTAAATTTGTTTAGCTTAACAGCCGTGCGTGCCCGATTTTCAAAAAATTTCTTGTTATTCGGAGAAATTTCCAAAATAAATGGTGTTTTTGCGCATTTCGCTGGTACAATGCATTTATCGTCGAACAATATCCAGATTTTTTTTTGAATAAAAAGCACTTCATTTGTGTGCAAAGCGAAGAGGTGTGTCGAGTTTTCTACAATTTTCATCATAATTCTATTAGGCTTTCTTATTAGGTTGGTTTATGCATTCAAACTTTTTAATTTACCCTGCAAATTCCTCAAAAATAGGTTTTGAAAGAAAAATTCAAAACTTTTTTTGGAGTAAAAAATATAATTTTAATACATTTTGTCAGTAAGTTGCACAATAAAAGATAAGTTGTAAAAATAGTCAGATCCAATCGTCTAGATCAGAGAAAAAGTAATTACCTGAATAAATGCTTAAACAAATTCAATAATTATGCAAAATTCGGAAAATGTTTTTTTCGAAATTCATATTTTTTTTTTAAGTTTTTTATGAGCAAACCGTTTAAAAAAAAAGAAAGCAGCTAAAATCCAGCCTTTTCTATCACTTCTGAGTCTCGAGAAACAGCCTACGTCCGGTTTTACCCCAAATTTCTGGATCTAAGAAAATATTTGGAATTATTTTTTTGAAAATAAAAAATTTTTTATGCCATTTTTAAAGATCTAATTCACAAGTGATCTTAAAATGCAACAAAATTAGAAGCCGATTATTCTTCGGTCGCGCGGTAAGGAAAAATACAACTTTGAAAATATAGAAAAATTTTGGAAATTTTTTGACATCGATTTTTTATATATTTTTTGGGAACCGCATGCAACTAAAATAGCCTTTCCTGTCACTTCTGAGTCCTCGAGATACAGCCTCCCGTCGGTTACCCCCTAAAAGCCATGCCGAAGTAAGAGTCAAAAGTTTTTGGTTTCGGAGACAATTCGCACTCGAATAAAATTATGGGGGGTGTTTGAAGTTTACCAACATTTTGTCGCCGTGCTTGAAACCTTTTACCACCTTTTATTTGTCAATAGCAAATAGTTGATAACAAAGGCTTGAGGTCCCGTTGGTTTTTAAATTTTTAACACGTTGAAGTACCTTGGTGTGAGATTCAATATTGTTACTCTTGGGGTCGGGTTTTATTTTACAGATCCGGATATGGAGCGCTGATAAAACTTTTTAACTGGTTTTTTTCCCTTTATGACCTTTTTGGTAAGAATGCGTAGCCACGACGTTAAAATCACAACGTTAAAAGGAGTACTTGGCCTACGCATTCTAACCAAAGGTGATAAAGGGATAATTATTCTTAGAAATACAGGGTGTAGTTTTTTCCCTTCTTTTTTCAAAATTGGATACACTGATTTCCCGACGTTTTTGATTGGTTGAAATTGAGAAAAGACGTAGGTTTTTTTTGCGCGAAATAAACCGTTCACAATTAGCGTTCTCTCCTATCCTTGAAAAAAGAAGGGAAAAATCTTACACCTGTATATACCATCAAAAGTATATTTCATAATCCAGGCACTTTTGTAACTACAAAATTATCCGAATTAAATTCTTTTCAAAGAAAATTTTGAGTTCGAATTTTGATTTTTCGAATTGGACAAATTATAAGAAATTTTTGAAAAAATTCGCGAAATTTAAAAAAATGACTATTTTTTGTTCAAATTTTTATCAATATTTATTTTCAATCAAAAAAATACTCTCAATGGCCACCTAACCTTTTTCGTAAAACAGGGTGGTAAGGTTTTACCTTCTTTTTTCCAAAAACGTTACAGCTTGATTCCCCGCCGTTTTTAATTGGTTGTCAGAAGATTTTTCTCAGATTCAACAATCACAACGGCGGAATCAAGTGTAACCAATTTGGAAAAAAGAAGGGAAAAGCCTTACACCCTGTAGGTGACCACATTTTTTTATATGCTCTTTGAAAAATCATATGAAACATGGTTTTGTGATTTTTTCTCAAAATTTTCCCGAAAATTTAGAAATTTTCTCATTTCTTGCCTAAAAAATTTTCAAAAACTAATTTTTTTTTAAATCAAACCAGCAGAAAATATTGAGAATGTCAACTTTCCAACTTTATCAAATATGTCATTGGTTTTGTTTCTTTCCGCTCTTGTTTTATACTATGATCCATAATTTTTTGCAAAACGAAAGTAGGTTTGCGGAAATCCGTTGAGGCCCTCCTGTAATTCAGAATTAAGAAAATTTTATCCATCCGAAAACTTGGCAAAATTGGTACCTGACACATCCACCGTTTCAAATTTATTTCATTCAACCTCAAGAAAAAAAAAAATATTTGCCTTCGATTTGCAAAAATTCCCATTGTTTTTCGTTTTTTTAAAAATTTAAAATTTAATGATTTGACGTAGAAATTGGTATTGTAAGAATTTATATCGCAATTTTTAACGATCGATGGGTCGTTGTAAACAAGTTCAATATTTAATGGAAAATTAAAAAATAAAATTGTCACTTTAAACTAGGCACCTAAAATAAGCTTAACATCGGTCCCCGTAGAATTTTTTTGAAAGACAATTCCAATAAAGTGAAAATAATGTGATCGAAAAAAAAACATCATACGAAAAGTGAGCTCAAAAAGTGGCAACTTTCGTTAGAGAAAGTTTTTATCCGAAAATTTTGAAGTGGCAAAAAAGTTTCCCATCAGAGAAAAAAAAAAAGTGGCAAATCTGTCAAATAGCAACAAAGGCCTTCATTTAAGGGGGTAGCAGCGATGTGGCAGATTGGTTAGCATTTTTCGAAGGATTTTATGAAAAAAAATGTGAAATTAGAATTTTTTAATTTTGTAATCTCTAAATAAAAGTGTTCATTCTAGCAAGAGTTTTATATTTAATTCCTCCAAAAATAACTTTAGTATCTGTAAATAATAACCAAAAAACCAATTTTCATTAAAACTCCATTGCCAACTTGACCCGATTTGGGATTTTTTTTGAACGGCGATATTATAAACTTCACGACATTTCGGGTGTAATGCACTAATTAGTGGAGATCATTATCAACATGAAATTTTCCAAATATGAAAGTTTTTTTTCCCATAAAAATGAGAAAAACAAACTATTTAGGCAAAAAAAACTGACCTTACAATTGAAGTTAAATATAAAAATGTTCTACTTTTAAAAGTAAAGTAGCCTATAACACCCGCATTTTTGATTTATTTTTTGAACAAAATAAATTTTTTATAAATGCGTGCCAAAATGGCACAAAACCAGTGTCACAAGCAAGAGTGTAAATTTTAATCAGTAGTTCAGAACAATATTCCGCTTGACCTTCCCATCGATTGGAATACGGAAATCAAATAGAATACTCTGAATTTTCACAATGTGATTTGGCTTATTTTTTGGGGAGATTACAAAAACGCAACAGTCAAATTGGACTTGATTTGCGGAAAATTTTCAATAATATTTCTAAAAAGTCGAAAATGAACGCAATAACATATCATGATTTCAACAGCAGGTCAGAAAATATGTAAAACATTGCATAAAAAGTTTAAGTGGTTAATTTTTTTTTTTTAATTCACAAATTTCAAAAAATCTAATCATAAAACATTTTGACGAAAAATGCTTAAATTTGCATATGCTTTGAATTTTTTTCGCAATTTTACGAATTTTTAAATAAAAGATTGAACTCAAATCGTTCCTTTAAAATTGATAAAAATGATTTTTAATGAGCTGATACAAAATTTATTTTGGTCAGCTAACGATAATAAGCACAAAAATAACAACTAAATTATTTTCGTAATTAAATTCACGCCAGTCGCCACATGCGCTGCTACCTCCTTAAGAGGTTATATAAGGCAGCCTATATCGTTTGTAATGTAAATCAAAATAACTGGATTTTTACAAATTTTTGATACTCCGCTTTTGTGTATGCTGTTTAATTTATAAAGAGATAAAAATTTTAAAAAAAATTTTTTTGTTCAATATTTTTGATGTTTTTATATAAAATTCGAAATAAGCTTATTTTTGAGTATATAGGTTCTATAGGCCAAGGCCGTATCTTTCTAACTAAACAAGCTCAAGGTCCTGATTTTACGATTTTTAAAACTCAACCGTGTCTTTTTCAGTCATAAAAAACTAAATAAAAAATAAAAAGAATGGCGAAAAAAATGGTCTACAAATAAAAAATGGTTTTCTGCTTTCGCGCTCGAACGGTCAAATATTTTCGCTATAGTTTATAATACCCGTTTCAGAACAGTTAACTTACGAAATCGTTTGGTCACTTGAAAATGTCATACGATGAACATTAATGTTCAAAAAATAAATTTTCAAATCGTACTCTTGGAGTTAAAAAATGAAATCGTTAACATCAGACACAACAATTTGTTGACAATTATTAAAAAAACTATAAAATGCACCGAAAAAAAAGTTTGCCATGTAGCATGAAAAATACATTTTTTCGTGCCAAAATACGCAAAAAAACAGTCCTTTTTGCCACTTTGATACCTTTTTAAGTGAGAAAGTTAAAAAAAAACAACAAGCAATTTTTTTCCAGCCTTTGAATTTTGCAAAGATCAATTTTTTGAAAATATTCTTGAAAAGGACGAAAAAAAAATTTGGCTTTTTCAAGAAAATTTTTTGCTTTGGTTAACCTACATTACCGTTGTTCAATATGCTATCTAAAAATATAATAAAACGTCTTCTAAAGGATTACGAATTCGTAAATTTTAACGAAACTAACTCATGCAAATGTTTTATTCAGTTCCTAATGTCTAATGCCGAGAAAAAATAAGCAATTCAAAAGTCCATTTTGTCTATAAAACCCCCTTAGCTTCGGCGAAGCATATTTGGGAATTAATAAAATGTGGACCTCAGCTGAAAACGCAAAAAATTCTCATTTTCGTGATAAGTAGAACATTTTTTGAGCTTTTTTTGATCGATGTAACCTTTAATATTGATTTAGTAATAGATTTAATATATGTGATATATACCTCATTTTTGCAAATGTGTATAGTTTTCCTTTGATACAACACAATGTCAAAAGGTGAACAGTCGTTTGTGAATAGCTGCAGTCCTGGTGGGGCCTGTCCGTTCTCAGCGTATGGTGAGGGGTAATCTGGTAGGAGCGTAAAATCGTAACAAACACCTTCTCGAGTAAAAATTTGTGACTTTAGCTTGAGGTGTAAAAACCACGATTATTGGCAACCAACTTAAAATGATCAAAGTCTGCAGGAAAAAAAATACTTATGTATCGAAATTTTTTCAAATATTTACCTGCAAAAGGGCGGAAATCTCGCTGTCCTTGTTTATAATGAGGTAACTACCTAACTCAAGCTCCAGACTCCGTGCAAATGAACTAATAAAATCTGAATAATATAGGCTTCTCGGTAATGTATCTTGTTTTTTGGAGTTATCTGTCGATTTTTAGGGCGTGAAGTGAACGAACGGATACATTTATTTTACTTTATAAATCGCTTTTGTAAAACAGCTCAAAAACGCGCGTTGCTATCAAAAAGGTGTCTGAAATAACGGTAAAAAATTTTTTTCTATTAAAATAAAAGCCGTTAAAACGGTCCTCGATTACATTAAAAATGTATAGCATTTGGTTTTATAACGAATTTCTCGTCAAAATCGAAAAATTTAAAATTTTTAAAAAAGGACGAAAAAACCGAAATTTTACCAAACGAAAAAAAAAAATTATGAGTATTAAAATTAATTTAAAATGGTGGATGTGTTGGCTTACCAATTTGGGCAAGTCTAGCAATCTAGCGTAACTATCGCGAATTCTGAGGCTAAGATTGCTGACCACTTTTTCGCTGAATCCCTTTTCTGCTGCTCACACTGAAAATGGCTTGTTAAGTCGAAACGCAAATAAAATCCTATCTATGAAACAAATAAAAAAATAATATTTGGCAAGTTTTTGGTGATTGAATTTCTTAATTCCTGAAAATAAAAATTTTGAAATGATTAATAAAATATCGAAACGTTGGGTAAACAATATAAATTTGAATTTGAATTTATAATTTTTTTTAATTCTGGAAATAAAAAAGAGTTTTGATTAAATTTCTCCCAAACCGTAGTTTTGGGTAAACCCAACTTGGGGACCGAATATGCACTTGGGACCAGCACACATTTGGCGCTATAAACTATCAAAATATAAATTCAAGGCTTTGAAAACATATTATCATGGTGATCAGTCCAACAGTCTATCATATCACATTTTCATTTTTGAAAATTCGAATAGTTTTTGAAAATTTTTTATGAGTGATAAATTTTTTTTGTCCCAAGTGCATAATCGTCCCAAGTGGGGCCTACTCGTACTAAACGAAGTGCTCGTTGCAAAAAAATTTTGAATTCCGAGTTAAAATAAGAGCGAAGAAACAATAAAGGGGCATAATTTAAATAAAAAATGGTTTTCTCAATATTGTTCGGGGCCGTGAATTCAGGAAAAAATAAGTTTGGAAAATTTTAAAGGAAATGACGAAAAATTTTTTGAAATATTTTTGTCGCAAAATCACAAAAACTATGTTCATATGAAATTTTTTAAAAGAGCATATAAAAAATATAAGTTTACCTACGGAAAAAAATTGAAAAGTGTCTATTTCTGGAAGAGTTTTTCGTTAATTTGAAAGAAATTGATGAAAAAATTGAATCGAAAAAAAAATAAATCATTTTTTTTTATAAATGTTTCGAACTTTTTTCAAAAAATTTCTCATAAAATTGTCGAACTAATTTTTTTTTTCCTTTAAAAAGCAATTTATTCGAAAATTCTGTAGTAATAAAAGTTGCCTGAATCATGAAAACATTACTTTGATGGTATATTAAGGAGAAAATATATAAATCCAGTAAAGAGTTTTTTCATCGAGGCCCATATCCGTATCAGTTAAATAGCACCGACGCCCCTTAATATCTTTTTTGAAAATCTTTGACATAATTAACTTTTTTTCCTCCTTTTAAAAATAAAGAAGGAAAATTCAAATGTAATTGTTTAATTCAATATTTTAACCGCATAGGAGAATTTTAGAGAATGAATGTTAAGTTTTGTCAGTTGACAATGTCCAACCTGGAAGGCAACGTGTCCAAGCTTTAATCCCAAATTAATTTTCAAAAGCCTAAAATCTCCAAAATTTTAACCCGAGAATAAACTCAGAGGAAAGTGTTTTTGGCACGAAACGCCCCAACCAACTATCCTTCATTCCGCCAGCAGGGCAAGGCTTGTCCGACAAGCTCCACCAGACTAACGCTTCAACAAAAACATTTCCCCGACGATAAGACAAAATATTGTATTTAAAAAAATATAAATCTTCTGTCATGCTGCGCATGCCCAAAAACGAATTTTTATTGTTTATAAGAAAAATTTATGGCTGTGGTTGGTTTCATAAAGATTACGGCAAAAAGTTGTGCTGCTAGTGAAAATTCGACGGATCAATGTCCAGAGCCAACGTTTCCCCTGCTTGGATTATACCAATTTGGCTTTGGAATCAAAAAAATTTCAATGGTTGTCAATAATACAAGATAACTGGGAAACATTGTCGATGTCAAATTTGACAATCATTAAACATGTTTCTGACATCAACTGATATTGCCTAACGTTCATTTTCCATTAATTGCATTTGATATAAAAATTTTTTTCAAATTATCGAATAACCGCATTTCGGGAATTTTCAGCGACAATTGTTTTGGTTGTTTCGAAAGACATAATTAAAAACTGGCTTTTCGAACAATCAATTTGAAATTATTTGATATTTGAAAAGTTCTCAAAAATATTAATAATAATATTGATAAATTAATTTGCAGTAAAGTTTAATGTATTCAAATGTGACATAGTGGTTCTTTCAATATCTCTGATTCATTTGCATTTTTAAAAATCCAACAGAGCTACAATTTTGCCTTAATATATATTAGTAAAAAATACCTTGATTTTTCCACTTTTAATTATCTTTGGGCAATATTATATTTCTTTATCTGTGTACAAAATAAATAAGTTATTGCTGCCGCTGAACTTTGCAATGCATATTGTAGACACTATCTAATATGCCGTTTTGTCGGACTGTAATATGATATATAATGAATTAAATCAATTATTAATGGAGAGTTATTCTTAGGCGGCTCGATCTTGCATTTCCAAGCGCTGAAGAATATCTTACATCTTGCATAAAAATAAATTAAATTTCATTAGAAATTGTTCATGTATTTTTTTGCCAGTAGATTAACACTAAGATGTTTCCAGTAAAACACCGCTTGAGATCATATTTTAACATACTTTTTTGTCGTTTAATTTGCCTCGAAAACACCGTAAAACGAAATTATAACTATTTTTAAATAACAATTGGTTAATCTGCCAATAAAACATTTTTTATTCCGAGATTAAAAAATTGCAGCATGTCACATGCTGTAGTATTAATAATGTTTCAAATAGATTCTAGTTGAAAAATGTAAATCAAATTAAAAATCTTTTTAAAATTTTAAGAAGTTATCAGGTATCAGGGAAGCCACTCAGTCACTGATAAGTTTGCCCTGAAATTTATTTCCTTAGACGGGTATCTGAATGTTGTATATCCTTTCGAAACGGAACCTCCATCTCAAAACGCTTACTATCTCTATAGCGCGTGTTTCGAATCCCCACTAATGTTGTCTTAGTGATTAATATGAATATGATTTATAGCAAAAGAAGTCCTTGATAATGGAACCGCTAAATTCATGCGGTGTGTAATCCACTCAAGCAATCACTAAGACAATCCACTGAGACAAACATCAGTGAGATTCGAACACGCGGCTGTAGAGATAGGTAAGCGTTTTTGAGATGGAGTTCCTTTCCGGAAAAGTAATAAAATATTCATCTTTATGAACATGATTCATATCCTTCATAAAACATTCTGNTCCTATTTATAAGATTTGTACGGTTTCCATTTACTTTAAACAAATAACTAAATAAATGTTAAATATAAAGTAGAAAAAGTAGAAGAAAAAAGAAAAGATTAGTTTATAATATATAGCATCTCACCCCTTGCTGCACACACTATCGTCAAAGCTTCGTAGCTAATACAACTTTTAAATCATTGAAACCAGTTTTATACGACAAAGCGCATTGAAATACATTTCCATAAAGTGGATAATTTTCAGAGATATTTATTTATTTGTCCTTACAGGGATATTTTCTACCCCAGTTTAAAGTCTGAATACTTATAAAAGTTGTGACACTATGTTTAATTTCAATTTTTAGAGTCATTTACTGTATTTCATCGCTTGAATTTGCAACTCAATAATCTAAGAATGATCAAGTAGTCGCCAAGAAAATTAAACCGAAAATCGAATCCCTATACCTCATGAGATTTTATGCACTTTATACTATCCCATCATCTGTAAAGACCTATCATAAATTCTGCTTATTTCAGAATCAGTATTTATTCTTAAATAAAATTCCCTAAAAAGAAAATTTTTATAAGAAAAACCCTTAAACAATTAGCTTACTTTACACATTGTTGTTGCCTTTGATGAAATTTATGTAAGGCTAGACCTGATGTAAAAAATGCAAGAAAACTAAAATAAAATTGTCGAAGTTTTTTTGCAGGTAAAATGTTTTTACAACAAGCAAGATTACCATTTTTTACACTGAATAGATCAAGGCAAATGAAGCGTGAAAAGTTTTTTCTTATTAAATTTATTTTGTAACATTGTATAAAGGCTTTTTCTTGACAACTACTAATGTACAACAAACATTAATAAAGCATGTAGCAGTAAAGAGCAGAGTTAAAAATGAAAAGCAGGAGAAAATTGTGTCTAGAAATAGTTATCCTATCTAGAAATGGAAATATCAAATCCAGAGCCGGAAATCAAGTCATGAATAATCACCCTTTTCATATTGGAAAATAAATAAGGAAATAAGGAATAAACTCTTTAGCTATATTTTTATTCCACATTCATATTAATATTTCATTTTTCATTACTCTCCTAAATCTGTTTATTACAAAACAAGACAGCTATATATGCTATCTAAGACTGAGACTCTAAAACTGACAACTAGTTCAAATAAAGTGACTGTCTGGCCTCTTTATTCATTTCTGGAAAAGCCTCCGAGAGCAGTTTGATGTTTACTGACTCGTATTTCTCAGTGCTCATTTCGTCCTCATTAACTATGAGTCTCTTGCCCATCAGGATAATATTAAGATATCCCGCTCGCAATGCATCAAAAATCACAGTGTCGGAGTGAAAGGCCTGGCTCACTTTTATAGGCAAGATTTTACTTTGAAGGTAAATTCGATGGTGTTTCACAAAAAGACCTCTCATAAAAGGAGTTGTGGCCTGTCTCTCCCGTATTGTGGTTTTGATACATTCCACAGCATCAGAGAATGTTCTGGGATTTCCGAATCTACGGCAAGATTCCTTTGCAATAATCGAGAAATCCTGAATAGCCTCTAAAGAGGACACAAAACCTTTTGCAGATTTAGTTTTGTAGGGTTCATCTTTCAGGAGTCCTGGAATTACAGTTTGTAGCCGATATCGGGAGGCTCTCTCAAAAAGTGATAGGATGAGATTTCCCACCAAGTTCCAGTTGAGCATCAACTGCGACATAAAGAACCCGGACTAAAAATGTAAAATGAGACAACCAATTGAGATTAGAAAACGAAAAGGATTAAAGAAAACTATTTTTTTCTTATATAGTATTTATAACTCTTTAGTGTATTCTAAATTCAGAATTTTTTTTATTTTCTTTCCAAAGTTTTTCAAGTTAAAGAGTATCAAACTATCTAACTACTTTATTATCAATTTATTTTTATCAAGAGATGTAACTTGAAATGTGTAATCATTAAATCGATCTAAGTGAGAGAAAAAAAGAGTTCAGGTTCGCAAGTTAATTGTCAACAATTTTTTGGAAAGTTGTGCAACCTGGACTAATTCATACTGTATGAGACAATCTGAAACAATCTGATTTCAGGCAATTTTCAGGTAATTTTCAATACCATGTAGAGCTACGTAAAGTACATGAAATAACAAACCTCAAAATACTCAATTGCTTTGCATGATATACCAAGCATTTCGGCTACAGAACCTCTGAATGATTTTTTGGGTAGTCTCAGATGAGAATCTCCATCCCAGATTCCAGATTCCTTGTATGACTCATAATATCTTGCGACCACAAATATGACCTTAAAATAGCAATGAATAATTCGCGAAGTATATCGTTTAGTTTGTTTATAGTCCGCTTTTCCATGACTTAAAGAAGATATAGTTTTTTATTTTAAAGCTTCCTTGTTCATGATTAGGTGGTCTTTCCTTTAAGAGGAAAAATATCCTATTATAACGGTGGAAAAACCCCTTACAACGAGACGACCTTAACTAGGTTTTACACTTTGCCACATATCTAAAATGAACTTGTCGGAAACGACTTTTGCCCAAAATGACATGATCTCCAGGTCTAAATCTTGAAGCTTTTATCCCTGAAAGTACAGAAAGCAAGACCCCATCCCCTACCCACACTCCCGTCAACATCCCGGCCCTGATTAGGAAACAAAATGTGTTTTTTAAGTATTTGGGCCGGGATATCAACAAAAGTGCTACCAGGGGACGCAGAGCTCTGATCTGCATCTTCACAGAATATATCAAAATTTTAGTTATATTTCCATTATCATTTTTATGTAAATATTATTGTATATACCTTTGGGCGAAACTCATTTTTACCGAGGAGAAAATGACTTTTCAAGTTCTCAGCTTCGACATCCTTCATCAGTTCTCCGAACTCTCGAACCTCATTAACCCAGATTATCTGCCCTCCGCTTTGACACGGAATACATTCCGATAACTGAAAACTGTACTGCAGGCACATGTCGAGTGTTATAAAGTCATTACCGAAGTAATATTCTTCATTTCTATATTGGTTGTGAGCCGGGAGTCTAGTTATATTATTAGTAGACATCAGCTCGACAGTACCCTCAGTCAAATTTTCAGAAATCGGCTCAGCACGGTCAAGGTCAACTGGCTCCATATCTAATTCAATGGCTAGTTGACGAATGCATTTTTTATTGGCATCATATGGAAAACTTTCATCTGAGGATATCTCACCATTTTCCGTTTTGATATGTGCCTTTTTAACTACAGGGAGCATGCTGGGGGTGTCACTACCAGAAGTGGTCATTTGACGCAGTCGTTTTCGTGCCTGATTTCCAGTCTTGATACTATAGTACTGGTACTGGATTGACTCCGGTGCAGTTGCTGGCGAATGCGGAAGGAAAAACGGTCCATCTCCCTCCTCAGAAACTTCCTCATTATCAGTAAAAAGTTTCCTTGGTGCTGGAGATTTGCAAACTTCGGCAGGCTCCTTAATAAATCAATGGTAAAACATACACATAGCCTATTTGCTTATGACAGGGTCCAGAAAAACTGAGTGAAGGCACACTAGACTTGTAAACTTTTCCGAGGCTATATCTGAACTTTTTTTTTTATATGTTGCAATAAAAAAAAAAAAACAACAAAAAGTGAGTTTACTCTAGAACTTTTGATTTTTATTTTTATTTATTATAGGAATTTATTGGGAAACAGAACTTCAGGATAAACATAGTATAGTTAATGGACCCGCTCTGTGAACATTACATTATCTCTAGTACAAAAATTAGGGCCAAAACAATCGAATTAATGAGTCAATTTTCAAATTTTTATGAAAAAATAATTCCAGCCCTTATCCCCTCAAAGAGTAGTACAACAGTATTTATTATTATCATAGTCTAGCTTTGAGTGGGAGAAATGCATAGAAATATAGAATGGGACTATCCCGTCGATTTTCATTTAACAGAACCATATAGTCCATTTTGACCCCTAAATTTTCCATTTTGACATTCTATTTACCGTAGAAAAAACCCCATACTGAGACTTAAAACAGTGTTTTATATCTCACTCGGACCAAGCTCATTTAGATTTTAATTACCTCGACATTTTGAATGATTTTTTTCTCATCCCTAGCAACCTCATTTGGCGAATTGTTTGAGTCGAGTATCCCCTGAACTTCAGTCAAATCAGGCATTTCCTGATGAGTTGGTCCAGAATTTTTCAAGGTGTCTTTCATTTCGCCAATTAGTGCTCGTAAAGGTAACCAAAATTATATTGCTTTTGACAGAAATACTGTTTTTTGTTGAATGAAATATTTTTCACCAGATAACATTAGCTCAGATTTTTCTAGCCAATTTAAGCCAGATGTGACTCTCTAAAGCTGTAGTGTTGGATTGTATCGAACCATATTTTGCTGAAAAAATAATCAGAATTTTGTCTGTCAAAAATGTGTATTGTGTCTTATAAATCAGCACAAAAACACCAAATAATATTTATACCGTATTATCCCATGACAAGAATTTTTCTTTCCTAATTAGATATTAGAGTAAAGATACAGTCTATTCAAAGTTTCAAATTGTACTGCATTTTTCGATATATAGGCTTAAGTTAATTGGAAATCTATAAGAATACCAAAGACTTCAAATTTCTCTAGAATAGAACGAAAATTTGCTTTTAAAACTTTATTTCATCAAATGTTGTCAGATCAAAACTGTTTACACTCTGGTATTAATATAGACCATACAGTTCATTGAAAAAACCTCTAATGTTAAGTTTATTTGAAATTTTCAAACTTTTTGATGATCAGTTGCTATACTGGGAAGATGAGGAGGTTCAGTTGTACCCAGTGGGTGACCCTGATTATTTCTCCGTAAGTAAAGAAAAACATAGCAAAAAAAAAACTAAAAATCTGACTAAAAAATTTAAATTTAATTAAGGAATGAGACAGGTGAAATGTGGTTTTTCTATTTTAGGTTTTTAGCATTTTGTTTATATAAAAAAAACCTGTCTAATAGACCTGCTTATTACTCACAATGGTAAATACCATTGTTTTAGTCTTTTATTTTAGTATCAGGAAGTTTGCGATGTGGTAAAATCTGTAGCTAGCCACATAGGAGAAGAAATTTTCGGGAAAGATGTGTCACTGAAAATGCGACTTGCGATGCAGAACCAGCTTCAGGAGTGCTTAGTTCTAGAGGATTGTCAAAATTGGTACGGTAAATGGTCAACTGTGATAAAAGCAATGATAAAGATGCTATTAGCTTCCTCAATTTTGGAATATGGAGTGTTTTGTGAGGAAGCAGTTCTTACGATCTCATCTACCTTCTCAGATTCCGATCTCCCGATGAATTTGCCTGCATACAGAATAGTATTACAGGTGTGACAAATAGCTTGATCTGAAAAAATTTCTATATATATATGTTTTTCATATTATATAATGTCCATTCCCCACAATTTTACAGATACCATAAAAGGTTGTCTGAAACCGCTAGGTAAAAACACGATCAAGTTTTTTAATATCTTGAGGATATAAATAACACATTATACGGGAAAAAGTGAACTTGTGTAATTAATTGTTTTTAATTAAGTAAACTGAACAAAAAACTTTCTACTCATTTGTTCATAAATAATTCAAACTCTGGAATCGATAAGAGAAGGTGAGAACAAAGAAATATTGTATAATATCTCCTCAAAATTCACCTTTGAGACATTGTACATGTAAATATCCTCCTTCAATTGGGATCTACCTAATTTAAACTCACTGGAAATCCCTTTAAGAATGCTGAGATCATCTTGGTTGCAAAGCAAAATAACTTAAATAATCATGAAGACATTTTATGCCATGTCAAAATAGAGAATGTATTCAAACTCTTAAAAATTTTTTAGGCAAAAGATTTTTCAAGTTTCTCCGATTCAGACAACATGCAAAAGGCGATTTCCACCCTATCCAAGTATCTCGAAAAGAATCATATCACCGATCTGAACACTGCTTTTATGGAGGTGAGATTATACAAGTCCTCAAAAATTTGTCCTTCTTAGGAAATTATTATTTTAACTTGGCACTACCTAGATTATCATATCCATTTTGAGCTATTGTTTTACTTTTTACGAGTTTTAATAGTCAAAATCAAAAACTACTAATAATAAATAGTGGCGAATTCCTACAGCAGATCATATCAGAATCTCTAACTTTATATATATTATTTTTATTATATATATAATTTTTATTTTTTAGTCTGAAATTCCAGCCGAGACAATTCACCTAATGCCGGAGGACATTTTTTTGCATGAAAATGAGAAAGCTGACGATACCAGTTTTATTCTCCGAACAAAAACCCTATCCTTCCGCAGAGCCCAAAATCAGAACTTACCTGATGGTACATATCCTTTATTAAAGGCCGATCTAGAAAGTCTAGACAAGAGTGGTGATAGATTTTTGCTCGAACCGTTGAGATCATTTGTGAAACGCTCTCGGTTAGTTTTTTTCCAGAGTAAAAGACCCTATAATATTTCTGGTCTTACCCTGTTACAGCGTTCTATGTGTCGTGACCAGTATTGTGAACTTGGCAACCAGGTTCTACAGGGTGTTTGTGCTAAACGGTGTAAGGGATGTTTAACTGGACATGCCATGGTGGATGGGTGTCACGCGAGAGTTGTAGCTGATGCTTATATTTCGATGGCGGTGAACTCTGCAGCAGTTATCAGATTGTGAGTATTTATTTTTATTTTTATTTTCACTCGATTTTCAGTCAGACCAAATTTTACAAGATTGAGGAAGTTTTCATTTTTATAAAAAATCGGAAAAAATCATAAATTAAAATAATTAATTTTTTCGCTATTTTCAAACTACACACTTTCCATCAATAATTTCAATATAAGATTACCTGTAATGATTTCAAAAAAAACATTTTAGTGTTTGTCCTGCTTTGAATTTCGGGTCGATAAAAAACGATGTATTCATTTATCCAGGCTCTAAAGAAGGCGGGGAAAATGGAATGATAGACCTGAATGATTCATCTGTGATTTGGAATCATTTCCTTTCAAGAACTGGCAGTAACAGAGGCACATTTTTGGAAATTATTTTGGGAATTGGGGCTCACAAATCTGTAAACGCCTATTCACCCACAACCAAAGCATTTTGGCTAATTCTGAGTGAAAAGTTAAATTTTCAAGTTGTTGCTGGAGCAACTCTAGGGACTCTTCGGGTGAACATGATAGATCTGTTGAAAAATAAGGAGAAAGTCTTAGAGCTTGGAGCCGCCTTAATGATTTTTTCAACTAGAAGCAACCGCCAAAAGTATTTGCCGGAATATGCATATGCCGACTTTGGAATAGTGATCGAGGAGGTAAACACCTATAACCGTTCTTTTTTTCAAATAACAATTTGTTTTTATGTAAAAAAGTCCAAAGTATCAACCAAATATGCTATATAGACCGGTATATGAAAATATACCACTCTATACTGCCATATAAATTGTTCCTAGCATTTTGCCTTTTTATAGTAGAGAACAAAAATTAATGGTAACAAAAAAAAAAACGATGATTCAATCATCTCCTCCCTAAGTAAGAAAATAAAACTCAAATACCATAAATCTTGACTCGAAAAATTATTTTAAAATCAGTCAGAGATCTGGGAGCATTGTATTAACAGTTACTTTACATTAAGGCAACTTGCACTAAAAAGCTCGTCCAGCTCAATTTTATTACTACTGAACATTAATTTTTCCCTAAAAAATTTCTCACAAAATTTACGGGTTTTTTCCTGGGGTTTTTTTGAGCCAGATTACGGTAACAAGCTCACTGATTTTTTATTTGAGTTATCAGCTATCACAGCCTGTTATCTTTAGTAATTACAGATATTACCTTAACCAAACCTAATTTTTAAGAAAAAAAAAAAAAAATATATATGTTTTGCAATTACATAAATTTCAGGATCAAGTTGCAGGGCTCGCTGATACTGCATCAGCTTACATCCGCGAATCTGTAGAGCTCGCAAAGTTTCTTGGTATTGGGTTCACTGGTTATGCTGAGAAACCTTGGGCAAGGAGAGTGTCAGTCCGAAGTCTGTGTTCCAGAACACAGGAGTTAACCTTGAGAAAACTGACCCTATATCGATCATCCGGCTTAAGTGGGTTTCTGACTGATGTCCACAAGTTACATGACATGAACGCTAAGTTATATGTTGATCATTTGAACATTATGGAAACCTTAGCGACCGGTCATGAGACCACAAAAAGAGGAGATCCGTGCCAGCTTACTGATTGCACTTTAGGAGAAAAGTGTCCCCTTAATCTGAAGGTAAAGAGCAAATAAAATAAACCCAAATGATCAATCAATAATTATAATTAATAATCCAACTTTTTCAAGTTTATACATTATGATAAGAAAATATAGTTCCTTCTTCTTAAAAGTAAAAGAAAAAACTACTCTAAAAGTATACAATGAAGACAAATTTAGGCAGAAAATATTGTTTCTGAGGTCATTTATTGCACTCAAAAGACTTCATATAATTTCTCATTTATAATTTAAGAAAATTTTAGTTTTTTAACAATCTTTCAATTTTTTATTTTTCAAGTTTCAATGCACCTGTTTTATCATAGACCAATTAAAGCATAATCTAATTCTTGGTTTTTAAGAGTATCGATTTCAAAGGCCCGCAAATTGTCAAGCAGGTTGCTCAAATGCGAAGTGCCAATACGGAGGTAGACCTAAAGTTCAAATCCGGGGATGAGCGTCATAGATTTTATAATGAGGAGATGTTAAGAATATCGAGCTTTAAGAGTTCTTTTGGTAATTAGAGTTAAATAAAACGCGGCAATCATGAAAATTATGCATCAGAAGTAACCTTAACCTAACTTCTCATCAAATTTTTAAGCATTTTATTCAATTTGAAGCTGGAAGAAAAAGTTTGCACCTATATTTCTTGCCGTAAAGTTATATCTCTATATTAACCTCTAAACTTAAGTAACTCCCAACGGTTTTCAGCCCTTTAATACCAAGGCCAAATTCCTCAGCTTTTTTGGGATGTATCCTGCTATCAAACTTGCTTTTCCAAATTGGTCATTTTATGATGACAATGATGGGTCAAGACCAGGGTTTGAAAGAAAAATTGATCGTGAAAATCTCATATCTGAGTATATAAACTACCCCATTTTTGCCTGTAAGTTCAAAAATGATCATGGTCACTTTTTCTACGTTTTTTCTTTTGACAAAGTTGTTATAAACTGCTTCAATCCAGCCGCATGGACACTGCGTGAAATAGAGTAGCGGGATCCTATTAGATTTTAAAGTAAAAATAGAATACTTTTTCAAGTTTCTATATATTTTTTTCTCTTATCTCAAATTCTATATTATATAAAATCTTATATCAGATCATTAGTTGCAATACTCTTTCAGTATAATCAACATAAAACTGATCTCATAGAAAGGGAACATTTGCGGATATAATTTTTCCTATAAATTCAACCTGTATAACTTCAAATTTCAATAAAATTCATTTTTCAAGAAAAAATATATATATATTTTCCTAGCAACAAATTTTATAATTTAGAAAAAATTTAAAGAACCTAAATTATTATATGATTGACAACAGATTTTGATAGTGTTTGCGGTTCAATGAAATAATCTCTACATATTCAGTCGATTTTTTGTGAATAATTTATTGTAAAACAGTGTTTTCAGTTCAGAAGTATGGAGGCAAAGTCTTGGTGTCAATTCAATTTCGCTAAGTCTAAGTGTTCAATCGAGTGAGCATATTATTTTGACAAATTTTGTCCAAAAAATATAGACTTTTTAAGGTTATGACCTTCATCATTAATCATATCCACAATCTTCATATCATCATTAAGGGCCAACTTTATAAGCGTCAAATTAAATTCAAATGATTTTTTGTCGTTGGTAACAACATACTCTGTGATACAGTCAACCACAGATGTGGCAATTTTCTCACAAAAGTTAAAGGCCGTTTTTGAACTTTTAACAATCATAAATTTTTGGGTTGAGTTGAGATTTATGTAGGAAATTTCTCTCAGTTTATCCACTAAATCCCCCAAACAATTTCTGAACTCAATTGCACTATGTGCTGGTTCTTCAAAGAACATTTCAAGTTCAAATGGGAACACAAGTTCAAAAATATCCTGAATTGGCAATTTTTCTGAATGAACAATCTTGAGACGCTTGTAAGTTTTATTGTCACTTACTTGAGCTCTTTTTAGACTATTTTTTGAAATTAATTTAAGTTTAGGAGGCTCAAGCCTCATCTTGAGGTCTGTTATAACAGTCAAGGGCACGAATGCAGAGGTGTGCTCGTAAAATAATTGGAATAGAGTTGTGTCAAAATATTTCAGGAGCAAACTTTCTAACTCATTTACTCTCAAATTACCAATTGCTTGTTTAAAGATTTCTGACTTTAATAAGTCATAGATATACTTGTTTGACTCCTTAATAGAGACCATCTCCCCCAATGCAAGCTCAGCATGTTCTAGTTTTATGTGGAAGTAATCGCAATATAGTTTTTTAAAATTGAAGCTAACTGTAAGACTCCCGTACTCCAGCTCACTATCCAAAGAATCGATCAGAGTTTGCTTGCATTTTCTATTTTGCTTAAGAAAATCAACAAACCCTTTACCGAGGAGAAATGAGTGAGCAAGACTAAAGTTAATAGGAAGACCAGAAATCTTGATGTCATTGTAACAGTCGATTTTTAAGATTTTCATGATCTCCTGTCTATCAGCCCTACAGGTGATAAGTGCATTTTCTGACAAACTTGATCCTTTATCCTGATTAACAAAAATTAATTTACCACTGAGGTCAATTATGAGATACCCCGAGTATGATACAATTTGTGGAAAAATAACCGGCAGTTTAATGAATCCAAATTGCAATTTAGGGGATTTCATCCTTATCCATTGGTCAAACTGAAGTTTTGTGAAGAGAACAGTCTCGTGACTGGTTACCTTCCGCACAGCATAATTCCAGTTTGATTGTCCATCATATTTGAAACCTTAAATAAATGTAATTGTTTCATAATATGTGATAGGATCTTCACTGATATTTTATGCGTGGAAGAAAAGAGTGTAGGTCCTGAGTGGACAGAAAAGTATAGGATAGGTGTAAGTTTTGAGAAAAGGGAGCGAAAAGGTGAAAGTAAGTGAGAAAAGTGAATGGCAGAAAAAAGTCTGTAATTGTGTCATTACAAATTTCATTCCTAAAAAAATCTTTTAACTTTTTAATATGTGATGAAAAAATTATAAGGGTAGATTTATCTTGAGTTTTGCAAGAAGGTAACGTTCAATTTTTAACCCTAGTTTTTTCTAATTTATCCAAAAAAAAAAGAGAAGACATAAAAAGATACATCAGTATCGAAACTTATCGCAAAAATGAGTAATAAACTTTATAGGAGAAGTTTGTTTTCCCTGATAAGTGGAAGCGAGAATAGAGAAAATCCTAAGCCCATTCGCATTATGTAGGAAACACTTTCCTGATTTATAGTTATTCAGAGTTAGTGAGTCCCTTTAATAGAATAAAGCTGGAAAGCCTAAAACTCAGCTTCCAGGGGTCGTAATATATAGTTAAATTTCAGTTCATTTAAGCGGCTGTTATTTTAAGTATCTAATGTCCTAAACATATATTTTATATGTACCGTGATGTGATCAAGAAAAAATAGAAAATGTTGTAAAGTTAACAATTATTTTCCATTGAATGAATCCGGAATATAAAAAGAAACTTTTTATATCCCAGATGGCTATTATTGAGAAAAAATACTTTACTCGTATTTATAGAAATAAATAATGAGGATTATGCCTAATTAAATTTGTTCGCTTCAACCTCTCTTAAGTGGTATAAAGAGTGGTATATTCGATTTCCGTCTAATCTGGGCAATTTATTTTTATACTTTTTGAAGGTTTCTACTGTGTTTAAGCAATATTGTTCAAGATCATAGTTAGAATTTTGCTCAACATATTGGTTGTGCTCTATTCTAGCTTGATTTTTAGCATATAAAACTTCTCCAAGTTTAAAAACCTCCCCATTATTAACAATATCAGTTGGCAAACCAGATCCGTGAGGCTGTTTTGTATTTTTTTCCTCCGTACTAAGTTTGTCGAGTACTTCTAATAATTTGTCATTATAGGTATCGAAAAAATGTCCTGAGCTTATGGCTCTAATCACTACACTTGAGAACGTTGTTAAGTCCAAAATTACTTTATAAGTTTGAGGGTCAATAATTTCAATCAGGTCAATTTTAAGAAGGGCTTTATTTTTAGTTGCATTGTTATTATGCTCAATAGTTTTCAGAAAAGGATATATGTTATTATTCTCCACCTTAATATAGTCACACCTGTTACACCATTTATCATTAGTTTTTTTTATTCTATGTTGACAGAGTGAGTTGAAGTGAGTTTTGATAATAGATTTATTACTGTGGAACCCGAAGTTTGATCTTATTCTGGCTGGTAGCTTATTAAGTATGTCAAATTTATTGTATGGAAAAGTTAGGTTAATTTTACCTTTTGGTATTTTTGCTAGTTCTTTTGGAAGGTGAAATGTAACTTCCGTTAGACCTAACGTTCTATTGAGCATATAATCTTTTTTGAATTTATTTTTAAAAGGATCGAGATCAGAAATTGAATGATATTCCGATTTATCTAAAAAAGGGTCGGAATATGGTTTATTGCCTGGGAGTTTCATGCATTTTACTAAAATATTATAATCAGCTAGAGGGGTTTTAGTTTTAATGATTCCATCAATTAAGGTTACCGCCAGCTTTTCTTGATCATTAGAAAGATTTCTCATTTCACAGATCTCTAAAAGCTCTGATTGAGACATACTATGGTAAGACCCGTCGAGGTCTGATTTTTTTGGTCTTATGTTATATATTGCACGAAGTGCCTTATTTAGCTTGGCCTGTAACCTACACGATTCACTTTTGTAAGAGGTTTCGCAACCGCCAGACCATGCTGAAAAGCCCCCATCGAATAAGACATAATGATATTTTTTATTTGTTTTTTACAACCGAAATCCTTTAATGTATGTGTAAAAACCGTACTCGCTCTGAATTTAGCTTCAATGTGTTCGAGTTGTGGATCAATTTCTAATTTATCATTATGCCTTATTCCAAGAAAACGAAAATTCTTAATCTGCTCAATAGGGTCACCCAGAATTGATAGGGAAAAATTTTGGTCAAGATGCTTACCAAATCTCATATAAAAAGACTTTGTCTTATTTATCGAAATGTCAACTGACTTCAACCAGGTGACGATGGCTTCTGTAAAGACGTTAGCTCTGGCTTCAACCTCCTCCCAGGAGTTTCCATGTACCAATATAGTACTATCATCTGCGTAGTTGATAATACTATGTGTATCTGAATTAAAGTTTTTTAAAACTTTCTCCGCCTCATTATTGACGAAACAGTATAGGCCGGGGCCGTTACAAGATCCCTGAGGTACACCATTATTTGGGAGAACGTAGGTTCTGGATTTTTCGGATAAATGTTTAACAAAAAACCTTCGATTTGTTAAAAATGTTTTAAACCAGTCGAATGTGGGTTTATCTTGAATTCTCTCTGCCAAGAGTTCCATTATTTTATAATGTTTTGGTGCCCCAAATGCATTGCTCCCATCAAGAAAGATGGAAGCAGTGCAATTGTATTTGCTAGTGTGTACCCCCCTTACAAATGCGGCAAATGCAGTCGAACATGAGCGGCATGGACGAAAGCCATGCTGCCAGTCCTCGAAACCGTTATTCTTTTCACAAAATTCCGAGAACTGGGCAGCACAACATCTCTCCAGACAAGCCCCTAATGAGTCCATTACAGTTATGGGACGCTTTTTTCTAGGATCATTCCGATCCTTTTTATCGTTGGACTTATCGATGCAAGTAACCTTATTAGTTGAAAATGATTTATAAAAAGTACCTGTAGAGAAGCTTGTTCGAAACAGGTTTTCTATAATGGGCTGGTAACACATTGGCATCGAGTCTAAAAAACGACCATTAATTGAGTCCTGTCCCCTAGTGGATTTTTTAGCTTTCAATAAACACTTTTTTATAGAATTACTGGTAGTTTTACCTGTCCAAGGTGGGGTCTTCAACTTGAAAAGCGGCCCAGGGGTTCTGATTGTTTTTTCGAAGATCTCGTCAATCTTAGATTCTAAAATAGGTTCATAATCAATACCTTTATGTTGGAGGTCATATATGCACTTTGCCAAAGTTTCAGCATCAAGTTCAGAAGAATTATAGAAGGAATTAAGATTATCGGTATACTTATTAATAACCTCCCAGATTGAATTCATACTTATGCACTTGTCTTGAAACATGTTCATAAGTAGTATTCGTTTATCCCTCCGATATAATTTTCTATGTTGAAAAACAGCCTGTTTTATAGATTTATCAATTTCGAATTTTTCTTTCGATTTTGATCTACCCTCTTTTAAAAGTTCAACCCTCCAGTACTTAAGACAAACTACTCTACGATTCCATTCTGCAGTATCAGGAGCCATTGATGGGATTAATTTTGTCATAGGGACTGTTTTAACCATCTCTGGCTCAAGTAAATTTGATACTGCTGACAAATATTTTAGATTACATTCGGCCTTTAATACCTCATCTTTTTCAGAGTTCATATTATCTAGAAAAACGGGCCAGCATCCAATCAGAGCTTGATATATTTTTAATTTTGGTGCCGGTTTTCTAGAAGTTATGACCTTAACAAAGCAATCATCCTTCATAACAATAGGCAAGAAAAAATACAGGGCCTTATGACCATCACATAAGTTTGAAGTTAGATCTCGTAGTTGAAATTTTAAAGGTTTTATATTTTTGGCTAAGAGGTGATCGATACAACTAGGCGTTTTACTCAAGTGGTTACTGTGAGTTTTCATATTTTTTTTAACAAAATTTTTATAATCAAAAAATGAGTGATTTTTTAGTTCTCCTACTATAGAATTTTCCCCCTGCCTTGGTTTATGCAAATCCAGATTAAAATCTCCCCCAAAAATATGTGCATTTTTCCCCGAGACCTTTGTTGCAAAAATACACCATTTTGAAAAACACGAAAACTGAAAATCGACATTTGCAACCCCCTTGTTAAAACCCTTATTGAAAAGTTCACTGTTTTTGTTAAACCCGTATGCACAAGAGAAATAGTATTTTTTATTATCAGTGTTTAGACTTATGGTAACAATAGAGCCCAGAGAGTCTATTTGAATAATGTCAGATTCATATTCTCGTGCTACTAAAAAAATAGAATGAACCAGTCCCATTTTATCTACCGGAGAGGAAAAGATAATATATCCTGGGGGAATTAATTTCCCTGAGTCAATATAACCTTTGTTTAATCTAGCCTCCGATATGCCAAAAATTTTAACATGAGGATAGTTTTGGGTTAATGTATTCAACTTATCAGAATTAATGCGACCTAAGTTGCAGTATATAATAGGGAGAGCTTGTTTTTTTATTTTTTCCGCAATCCCTTCATTCAAAATTTTTGCATCCGCTACGTTGGTTGGGGCTTGGTTTGAGTCATTCAGGTAAAAGGTTTCCATTGGCTTGACATATTCAGAATAAAATTTGTCAGTATACTTTTGCGGAATTGGGAGAGTTTCACTGGGTACTGGGAAATTTGCTTTGGTGCAGGACTGTCGAAACATTTCTTTATACAGGTCAGATTTACTACTATTACAGTATGCATTTTGACTAGTAAAAAAATGTCCTAAATCAAAATCAGTTTCAATTTTACCAATGTTAATCCTGTCCTGTTCCTTTTTACTGATAAGAGTTGGATTGATGCTCAAGTTTTCTCGCAGGTCGTTATTCCTAAAAGATTCATAAATTTCATTTTCATATTTAGAAATGTTGTCAAAAATTAGCCTCTTTTCGGGACATGTTACATTTGTGTAATCAAAAATCTGGCCATAAAACTCAATTCTATTTTTTTCGGTTAATGTATTGTCAATGCTCATTTTAGCTACAATCTCATTATGAAAAGCTACCGCTTTGATTGGATCAGAGTCAATAATTTTTTCGCTTGTAACGAGTTTTTTAATAATTTCAAAAGGCTCGTTTTCGATTATTATAGGGGGTAATGCTCCAGCTGAAGATGACTCCTCATGTACCGATGATGATTCTATCTCAAATAACATAGGGGGTCTAATTTCGTCTGAAGACGAATCTAGAATTTCATCTATCATTTTTTTAATGTTTTCCGAATTAAGCTCATCATTATTGTCTGGAACAATACAGTCCTCAGGCATATCAACTATCTCCGAATTTGGCTTGTCACGAACTACAGAAAAAACAGAAAAAGCATAATCACTGTTTATATTCAATTCACTTTCAGATTTAAATAAGATCATTTTTGGAAAAATACTTACTTCCATATCATTTTTTTCCGTAGAATTTTTAAGGAAAGCAGTGATCGATGTTTGAATATTTTTTTCTCTGATGTTAACCCGAGCGTTATCTGCATTATTTCTAGTGAGATGGTTTTGGCTGAGCGAATCTTTAAGTTTGACTAACTGCTGTTTCTGATCAGGATTGTCTACCGCATTTAAAGTAAGTATGATTTCCAGTTTTTTCGCGACTATATCGGCATGCAAAACTAAGAAAAAAGCTTTGACACGTGTGTCTTTCCAAAAATTCACTATCCATTTTGTTGTGTAGCCAGCTTCATAGATTGCTGCAATTTTTAGAAAAAGCTGAAAACTTGCTGGGACTGGTAGAAAACTGTCCGTATCCAGTTCATTGGCTATAATGTATAGTATCCAATCACTGCTTGTTTTATGCTGAACAAGGTTACCCAGTTCACCAAGAAATATTTCCATTTCAGATTTGCACTGTTCCATGGTATAATTTTCATCCCATGGAAATGATTCAAGGTTATCATATACTGATTTGCATTCTGCGAAAATAACACTCGAAAATTGCATAGCCCAATTACGATATTTAGAGTCTGTTAGCTTAGTTAAAGCTTTTGACTCATTTTTATTAATGAGTGTGCAATAAGAAATTATTGCTTCTCTTTTCCTATTGGCCATCTGAGTCAGATCTTCCTTTGAAAACTGGATATTTACGTTTTTCTGTTCATACACCGTGACAAACTTGCAGACACTATTTAACTCTTTGACTTCATTTATATGTTTTGCATTCAACTTAATTCTAGGTGGGGCCGAATTATCATCATTCATTCTTTTCAATTCTTGAACACTATCATTCCCGTCCCAACTAATTGATTGACATGTGCTCAATGTGACCTGGCTGTCAATGTTGAGTGTTGATTTATCGTTTACCTCTAAATTTTGAGTTTTATGGTGATTTATTGCATAAGAAAGTGATTTCATCTTTGTACAATTTTCCGACAAAAAAAGAGAACAAAACTGATTGTACGAATTTATATTAAAGATATGTACCTTATGATAATAGGTTTTAAATGAATAATAATCTCTTATTGAAAAATTCTCAATATGTAAATCAGTCTGTCCTTGTTTTTTTATCAAATTATTCACCCCTATATGATTTAAGTGATTTTTATCATTAGTGCAATTTTGCGCCAAAGTGGGAGAATTGAATTCAAAATCTGAGCTTATATCAAAAATTTGGGACAACCCGGAACAGAAACAGTCACCAGTCAAACCAATCACTTCAATTTTTTCTATTGGATCACAGGCCCTAAAGTGATCAAAATGTTTATTCACATTAGTGCAATTCAATGTCAAAAAGAGAGATTTGTAGTCAAACTTCAAATATTGGTAAGCATCACAAGTCTGGGAGAGCCTGGGATAGAAATTCTTTCTATGACTCATCATTAATGAATAATCGTTATAGTCTTTATAAATCAAACTAGCCAGATCGAAAGAACTGTTCAAAAAATTATCTATCGGATCTTGATTTTTGTTGTCATATTCTATTAGAAAAAAGTTTAAGGAATTTATACCTTTTATTGGTTTACCGAGATTCGTTGTAGTAACAGTCTTGACTTTCTTCTGAGCACATTTTTCTTCAATTATGTTTTGAAATTGTTTACGCTCATTAGCATCAGAACCAACTCTAACGATATTAGCATTTTGAATATCAGTCTTTTGATGAGGTAATTTTTCCTGCCAGTTTGATCCATGAGAAGCCATATTATTTAAAATAGCTTGCTGTCTGTCGTTACTATTTTTCATATCATTAATTGAGACAGCAGTTTTATTTTCGATATCAGTGAAAGCTTCATCCAAAGTTTTAAATTTTGAATCATGTCTAATTGTGATAACCTTTCGATTTTCGATCTCAGCGTCAATATCAGCATTGGAAATAATTTCACTCATGTCAGACACGGATCTACTGACACTTAAATTATTTTCATTTAGGCAAGTTACAATTTGACCCAACTTCGTAGATAGGTCTTCTCTGATATTCATATTTCCAATCTCTGCTAATTCAACAGCATTTGTGTTGGTACTAGTCACACCATTTTTAACTGTGTCGATTTTGCGAGCATTTTCATCAGATTTTAGTTCACTTAGTAGAATCCGAGTGTCCATCCATAAGACAGCCCTTATATTGCAATCAATATAATTTTGGAGGTTTTTTACCGTAAAGCTACCATCAGAAGTTGATATATTTTTAAATGCATTAATAAGGCCCACAGAAACCGTATTCTCATTATAATTTTTACTACGCAACTGGTTGGTGAACTGACGCATTTGATCAAATTGCTCAGTTGATTTTATATCATCTTTATACTGGATCATAAATTTTACTTTATTTCTAGTAGCTGCAACTTTTGAGTCCCATTCGTCTTCAGAAATTGAGAATCTTCGCGGATCACAAGTCAATCTAACTTTTAGGTGAACATTTCTAATATCTTTACCTTTGGTTAGAATTTTAAACGCCCCATTATATGGCTTGTTTGTTGCTAACCAAAGGGAGCGTTGTGTAGTTTGTGGCTCCAAGACTTCTAAAAATTTACGGAAAACGTCAGTGATCTCTCTGCAGGTGAATTTATCAAAATTTTTGGACTTGATCGCTTTAATTTCTTCAGCCTTTTTTTCATAGATTTTTTCATCAAAGAGCAATTTTCGAATATATTTCTGAGTCCATCTAATTTGAATATCGAAATGCTCTTTAGCGCTGTTTATGTAGCTGAAGTACATTTTGCTTTTGTCAGTGTTTTCAACTCTGGCAAAATGAACTGTTATGCAGGGCATATCCTTTAAATAATAACTGATATCCGTAAGAGAGGCGATTTCATGGGACCAGCAGAAAACTACCATTAAGTAATGCATTTTTGAGCAAATGCCTATGAACTGCAAAATTTTTGGACATGGAGCTGAAAAGTCAGAACAGAGAATCTCATAGCATTCACTGGGAATATCAATTTGTGCGAGTCGACAAATTATCTCTTCTTTTGGTATTTCATCTCTTATGGTAATCTTAAAATTCCAGGAGTTTTCATTTCCAAAAAATAGATCACGACAATTTGAAATATCCACAGACGCATCAGTACTGCCTTGGCCATAATCATATTCAGCTATAGTGCTGATTTTGAATTTATATTTAGGCTTGATGGTTTCAAGGCGCTTGATGTTTAATTCACGTCTTTTGGTAAATTCAGATTTTTGAGTGGCGACAAATTGATCATCAGTGCTATAGCTGATTTTCTCCAAATCTACGATCGTGCTCTCGGTTTCTATATTTTGCAATTGATTAGAATCCACTGCAAAAAGATTTTCAGTTGGTGCAGTAACACAACTGGCGTTGGTAAGATCAATAACACCGAGTAGCGGGTTGTGTTTTTGATCAGACTTTGTTCTTTTTACAGGATTTTGAGCCGCCTCGTCGATTGACTGGTTAAGTGACTGGTTCAAATTTTTGGGATTTTTCTGCCGATTATTTCGTTTTCTTTTAATTGGCTTTTTTGTTACCGGTGTATCTACATCAAGCGAAATTGCTTGGTTTGATCCAGCCATTGGTTGAATTTGATTTTGTTCTAGAAATGTATTTTTTATTATACCACGTGACAAAAAATGAAAAAAGTAATTTCTATTTAGTTTTTTTTGATAAAATATGGGTCTATGATTGGGCACGGGATTTGCAAGAAAAAATTTCCAGTTTGCATTAGGATTATTATAACCATGAAAGTTATATTTAAAATAATCACCTTGAGAAACTGAAGATTGGGTCTTTTTCTTGAATTTGTTATTATATTGACCATTGGAAGCGGGAGGGGAGTTTTTCACACCGGTAATCTTCGAACCACTATCGGACACTAGAACAGACATTTTAAGATAATTATCGGTAAATATTTTGTACTCTAAGCAGACACATTCAATTAGACCACATTTATCGCAAGGTTTTTGACCATGTATAAAACAGAAGTTATCCCCCAAGTGAACTTGAGATAACAAATTATGAAACATACCTTTTTTGTTATCATCACTTTTTTTTGGGGTTTTTACTTTGTATTCTGTGGCTTTTTGTTGTTTCGGTTTTTTTGAAATTTTATGCTTCGGAACATTTGAATTGAAGGAATTTTTGAAGTCCATACTATAAGCGTTATTAATTAGCAAAAGAAAAATAATTAATTTTCTATGAAAATTACCTATTGTAAGATTAATCTTGCAATTTCTCTTTGTGAAGTTGCTCAAAATTCCAGTAGTATTTGCTCCGCAGCTGAAAATGTCATGATTAGTTACAGTTTTTTTTAATATGCATTTCCGGTCAGGATCTAACATAACATTCGGATATGTGCTAATCATTAATTTATGTCGTAGGTAGTTTTGAAGATTCAAAAAATGATATGTTAAAAAACTTAAAAAGTTTAAAAAAAACTTTTTATGAAAAAACTTTTTAAAAAAAAACTTTCTAAAAAAACTCACTAAAGATTCAGAATTAGTGAACCCAAACCAAAGATACTGATTAATATTTATTATATATTTTATGTCAGCTTCTTTGTTGTCCTGATTCAGAAATAAAGTTCTAGTGACAAGAGTAAAAAAAAGATCTCTTGGTGTGATTAAAAAAGGACAATATTTATAATACCTATTTTTGCAAAAAAAACAATTTTTTATTTTGCAAATTACTATAAAAAAATAATAGCATTTTACATCATATTTAGAACTTCCAGTCCACAGTCCCATCAGCAAAAACAACACCAAAACTGTCGTATATAGTGTTATGACAGTCATTATGGTGGTGTTTCGCTGAGGGGTAAGTAAACTGAGAGCTCTTTCAAAATGTAATTCCCTCGAGGTCATTAAATGCATCTCAGTAAAAATGTACTTGTTGTAACATTTTGACCTCGAGTTAATTTCATTGATTTGTGTCATTATGAGGGCCAGACATATATACTTGACTTTTAGTTCATTAGACAGAAATTTCGCAATCTTAGGCCTGATCCTTTTATAATTCCCATTAAATAGTTTATTTGAGAACATTTGGGACCATCCTTTGACGACAGAGTGATAAGAACATAACCGTAGTCCCGACAAAATAATAGTGGTTAAAAATTTTTTTTTATTAGTAAAATTTTTGATAATTTGACTTAATAAGTTTTCGCCTAAATTTATCGAAACTACGTAGCTCCTGTCTACAAGAAGCAAAAGCAGTATTATCATGGCTTTGCCAATGTGACAATTTTTTATCTTTGCAATTATTATGTTGAATTGAGTATCCATCCCCGTACAAACTAATTTATATCCAGTAAACGACACAAGCAACCTTATCAAAATAACTTGCTGCAATATGCTGGTAAAATGGGATGCTAGGAATTGGACACTATAATCATTGTTCCAGATGCATTGTATGTGCATGAATTTTCTGAATTTTAGTTCATTATTATCATAGCATAGATTACATCCAGACCAACTGTTTTGACTTATTAGAATTTGATATATTTTATTTCTATATGTACAAATGTTGAGTTGGCAGATATTAAAAAGGAATATAAGTGTAGAATTCATTCCAATTTATTATTACCTGTAAAGTTCTATCAATCTCTGTTTCAAGTAGTTTTAGTTTTTTCTTTATGAAAAACAACTAACTTTTGGAACAGAAATGGAATTGAAAATTACTGTAATTTGCTGTTTTTGAATTGAAAAGGACGAAATTCGTTGTTTTTCGCTTCTTCCAGCAGTTACAATTTTGTCAGTTTCTGCCCAGAGGGCAAAGCGTTCTTCTAAGTGTGCGTCAGAGAATGGCCTTTCGGTCCAAAATAGACTTTCAGAAGTTCGATTTGTAGTTTTTCTTTTTACCAATGCCTCCTAAAAGTACAATAAGTAATTTACTAAACTATCGAGAGGAAATTTCAGTGTTCAAAGGCCCCGAACTGGTCGTAAGTCAATGAAATGAGATAAACCCACGCAAAAAAGCAAAATTTATATTTTTTATTTTTCCAAACTTGAAAAAATGGGCAAAAAATCACGAAAAAATACTAGACGTATTCGCAAAATTTAGCCTTAAATCTCTGTATTAAAAATAATTTTTTTGGTTAGGTATAACCAACGTAATTAATTTTTTAATTTTTTTAGCTGCTCGCCCGATGCGAACAAAACTTCTCTTTATTAAGGAGAAAAATAAAAAATAAATTTTACATTTGTTTTCTTTTATTTATCGCTCTGAACCGAGTAATGATAAAACTCATTTTAACAAAAAAGATGAATTTTTAATCAGAATTTACGGTTTTCGGGGTCTCCTGAAAATTTGACATGAAATAGATGAACCATAAGTTATAGTCTATAACTTAGTCTGTAAGCATACCTCAACCATCTAAAAAGACTTAAAAATTTATGTTTGATAAAATGGTAAAAATTATTGTTGGGCAAAAATTAAGTGTGCTGCTGCAGAGACTGATAATTATTTACCCTTAATGATTCATTTTTACTTTAACTCCCTTCTGTAAAATTTATGAAAAAAATCTGTAAATTTAAACAAATCTATTGAATCATTTTGACTATTTGAAATGAGTAATTTTAAAAAGTCAAAAATGATTATAGAATAATTTGAACTTGCAATTTGTGATTTACAACTTCCAGTTTTTGTATTGGTATCTTAATTAACGGTTTTAGAGCCTTATGAAATTTTTGATTGCAGTTTCTAGTATTTTTGATTATTATGTTTTTATAAAACTTCCCAATTTACTGTCAGTATGAAGAAGTTTGTATTCAAGCAAGCTGTTAGTTCTATATAATTATTAATATCCTTTATCCAACCGAAGTCCACGGTGAAAACGTTTCTGACCTCAAGGCTGGAGTTCGAATCCCAGTAGACTTATCTAATTGGAACGCTTTTTTTATGAAAATTCAGGTTAGCCATCTGACAATATTTTGTCTGTTTAAACAATCTCCTACCATGCCAAACGTATACGATACTCCGCAAAGCTTCCTCATTTCACCTGTAATAAGTTTTCTTTTAAAGTGAGCGCCACCCTAACCAGCCGTCACTCAGCGCCTCGCTCGGCGATACAATTTTTTGTTCTAAATTTAGGATCGCCGGGGAACAGTCATACGGATCCGCTCTATAGTGCTTGTTCGAATCCGACTGATGTTGTCTTAGTGGATGTTTTTGGTATAATAATAGGCAGTATACATTTTTGGTCGACTTTTTTTCCGCCTATGTTTTGCTATGAAAAATTATAAGTCGGGTGAAGTTTTCCATGGAGCTACAATAAAAAGTGTTTTTTTTTATATTTCCACAAATACGCTGTTATATTAAGAACTTAAAAATATAAATGTTAGCAAGACTTAAAAATTTATTCCCTATTTTTTTAAAAGTAAATAGGATTTTAAAGTTACTGGGAATCATGATGGATAAATCGCTCTGAAAATTGTACCAATCTGCCAGACTTATGCCACCCCTTAACCTACACAAAACTATGGTTTGAAAAAATGAGCCTTAATTGATTTTGATTGGTCGCACCTTGTCCAAAGGTGGCGCTGCACGTTTCTTAGAGCGCATTTGCAAATACATTTTTAGATCATAAAAATTATTTAAAGCTAGAAAATTAGAAAAAAAATCGTAAGTAATGTTTTAAAAATTATCTGAAAAATGCTTGATGAAAACCTTTCACTAGGGAGCAATAAGTCATTTTACGTCGCAAAGATACAATTTTCGAATACATTTTGATAGCACGAACCACCTTGCTTTAATGCAAATTAGAAAACAATCTAACAATAAAACAAAACATAAATTCTTATTTTTTTTCTTGATAGTCCATCATGTGAATACCCCGGTCAATTTGTCCTAAGACCCAATAAAACCACAAATCGCTGACAGTATGGGTATAATATAGGCAAAGGTGCTTGATATTGGGAGCGCCAAAGTTGATCGGTGCGTTATATCAGTCGATCACCCCCGGCCAATTATGTCTCAACTTTCGAAGTTCTTGAGTTAAAGCCATGTTCTCGACCCGGAATCGGGGCCCCAAAAAAATTCAAAGGGGATTTGAAAATAAAAAAATAAATTTTATGAACTTTGCCACCGGGATTTTAGGATTTATTTTATGTGTCAAAAAATGAATAATAAAATATTCATAAAATCAAAATTTTTTCTTTCATTTTGACTTACACACATCAAATTTTTTTCGATTTTCTCTCGAAAAAGGTAATTTCTTGCAAAAAATATATATTGATTATAAGTTATTTTGTGCAAAACAACAACTCATGTGTCCCTCAACCAATATAATGAAAATTGATACTGTTTACTTTTGAACATCTAGTAAAATCGGACACAAATAATGCGTCGCAACGGTTCCCTTCACTAAATTTCTTGCTATTTTTTTGTCGCACACACTTGAGAAAAGTACTGATGACGTTGTAATTAGAAGCCAAAAATATCGTGAAATGTCTGTTACGGTGGCAAATTATCGGGCGGTTATTTTTTATATTTATAAGACAAATACCGTTTTTCTTCAATTGAAGGTTTTAGTCAAATATTTTCTATTTACGATATTGTCAGACAATAATTGTCTCTAACAAAAACTTATCGTTTGATACCGAAAAAATATAATTTTAATTTTTTTTCTATCAACTAATTGTTAAAGCTATCGAATTAATAGTTTATATATTTGCTAAAGTTAACTTGGATACAAATATGATTTTTTAAAGTCAGGTGGCCAGCGAGGTCCGCGACTATGATTTAATAAAGGCCTGAGAGGCATTAAAAATGCTTCAAATTGATACAGGGTGATAATCAAGTGTACTACGAACCCTATCATCAAATATTTTATTTCGAAATTTTCGAATTTTTCTAAGTATTTTTGAAAAATGAAGTTAAAAAATAACGTTTTCTAAAATTTGACCATTCAAACTTTAAAATATTGTCTTGATATTTACCAATTTTCTCATCAGTATTTCACTGCTTTTCTTTTGAGCCTATTTTCGAAAACATCGAAGCATTTTTTTTTCGGAAATTATTTCGAAAATGATCAACAAAATCATATTTCGGGTTATAGCTGGAAATTGCAAAAAAACTCCTTTTTATCTCTGACATATGTTCTGAGGAATACTTGATAAAAATTAGAGCCATTTTTCAAATATATCATCGGAGCAGAAAGATTTTAAAGTCTGAAATTGTAAAAAACCGTCGGTTATTTGGCGTTCTAGAATTGTTCAGTTACCGGATTCAAAAAGCTCTCCTTCAAAGATTGACATACTACCGTTACGTTATCTGTGAAAATTTCAGCTCCATTTGATATACCGTCTGGGAGGACATAGATTTTGCAGTTTGGAAAAGGTCATATTGTTACGATCCTGTGCCTATTGGTGTAATGGTCAAAAATTATTTGTGATGTACTTTTTCGCAAGATTAAGGATAGATTTACAAGTGAGCATTTTCGGTTTTTCTCATGAGCTCTTAGTTTTCAGTTTTCACCGACAAAATGTCAAATTAGAGTCGCATCCCCGCTTTAGATTCAGATTCGAACACTGTCCTTCAATTCTTCCAATCCATAAAATCTGTTTCTATTAGCGCGTGGTTTTCTATCAAGAAATCTGTTAGCATTTTCACGGGTAAAACCATCTGACGCAGCTATGAAAATTGATATCAAAAATAATTTATCTTCCATTTTCTTTGTTTTATAATTTATAGATATATTTTTGAGGAACAAAACTGTGAAGTTGGATTACCACTAAATAAACAAATAACGCACTGATTTCCCAAGAAGTGAGACATGCCTAGTTTAATTATCAAATTGAAAACTGAAATTTAAAGTGTTTTGATAAGAGATAAATTTATTAACCAATAAATTGCTGGTATTTCTGTAGTGCTCAGTTTTTAGGAATACATTTTCTTAATCTGCTCTGTCTT
>SCLH01002151.1:54274-71973 GCA_004367855.1 Oikopleura vanhoeffeni | reverse complement strand
ATCACCCCGTATCAATTTCAAGCATGTTTAAAGCCTCTAAGGTCTTTATTTAATCAGAGTCGCATACCCCCTTAAGTAAAATTTTAAGTAAGATTTGCACTATTCTGTGATCATAAAATTTAAAGCACGAATTTTTCATGAAAAGTATGCCTGTAGTTTTTTGGGCTTTTTGTTGACAAAAATTAATAAATAAATTTCAATAAATATTTCTTTCGTAAAAATTTTACCATGGTTAGGTAATTTTAGCATTTTTGGTTACACAATTTCAATTATTTTACAATATCACAATTTGAATTTGTGATTCTCTAAATTTATTGAAAATAAATTTTTAATGTCTAAATTTTTTATAAATTAATTTATCATTTCGATAAAAATATCAAATGGAATTTAATTTCACTTTTTAAATATTAATAATTAAAGTGGCTTTGAACTTGGAATTATGCTACAATATATATCAATTTTAAGGAGGTTCCAAACGGTATGAAAGGTCTTTTTGAAGGTATTTTACAGATAAACAGTTAGAGCTACAAACTTCTATCTAGTATGGCTGGAATGATCGAAACCTCGGCTGCAAATAATATGGTTTCAAGAATTTTAATAAATTGTATTTCACTAGTAAATCGAACTTAAAACCAGGGGTTTTCAATGACCAATTATTGCAAAAGTACAAACTTTCGAACAAAGTATTACCTCTAACTAATGTATTTGAGCAAAAATCTTGCATCCCATAGAAAAGTCGAAAGTGACGGATAGCTTGTCCAATCAGAAACGTGCTTACAAAACTGACGGAATTATTGTTTCAAAATGTATCTCCTCCCTGAGTTTTTAAGGTACAACAATGATTTATGACTTGAATTAACCGGACAGAATGTGAGCAGATATTCGAGGTGAGTTTTTTGAAAATTCTGTGATTTGGTCTCAGTATCACCAAAAAACAGTATTTTGATCCTTAATAGGGGTCTCATCAAAATGTATCTCCTCCCTGGATTTGAAAGTTACACATTCGAAACTTACATGAATGTGCAGCTGAAGAGTTTGTGCATTATTATTGAGTTGAGTTTTGTCTTAATTTCCGACTCGTTTTTCTGTAAATCGTGTTTTAAATTTCCAAAAATCAAGAAATTTCAACTTTTTTCATACAAAATATTTTTGAACTCATCAAAAATTACTTTCCTAGCCATGTGTCAAAATAAAACGAGTACCAAAATGCTTGTAATTTGTCATATTTTCATAAAAAAGGCATACAAATAAAATTGGGAAAATTTGTTTCTAGAGCCTCATTTTGCGACGACCAACCCTTTAGCGAAATTTGAAAAAAAAATTAAACTCTAGAATTTTTCAAAAAACTGGTATTTTGCCAAGTGTGGCAATAAAAGATTCAGCTCCCGGAATTTTCATACCTTTTTTTTTAATCTTCATCATCTCGAATTAACTCTAAAATAAAACTAAACTTTAATAATTTAGTGAGAAACAAATTTGACCTAATTTCCGATAAATAAACAACTTTTTGTAATCTGGACAATTCAAATAACTGACTCGTGCCACCGCCACCTTTTATTTGCGCGATTTCTCTTAGACATAATGCGGCGCGGCATAATCAAAACCCAATTAAGGGGGTTTGCGACTCTGATTTGACATTTTCTCGGAAAACTAAGAGCTTATGAGAAAAAACGAAAATGCTGATTTGTAGATCTATCTTTAATCTTTCGAAAAAGTACATTACAAATTATTTTTGACCATTACACCAATAGCTACAGTATCGTAACAAGGTGACATTTTCAAAACTTCAAAATCTATCTCCTCCCAGACGGTATATCAAATTGAGCTCAAATTTTCACAGATCACGTAACGGTAGTATATACATTTTTAATGGAGAGCTTTTTTTGATCCGGCGACTGAACAATTCTAGAACGCCAAATAACCTCCGAGGATATGTTTGCAAAATAGCTCAAATTTTTATCAAGTATTCCTCAGAAAATATGCAGGAAATAATGGAGACCTTTTTTTCAATTTCGAGCTAAAACTCGAAATATGATTTTTTTGGTCATTTTCCGAAAAATTTCCGAAAAAAAGGTGCTTCAATATTTTCGAAAGTAGTCTCAAAAGAAAGCCAGTGAAACACTGATGAGAAAGTTGGCTTACGTCAAGTCGATATTTTGAAGTTTAAGTGGTCAAATTTGAGCAAAATTTTTTAACTTCATCTTTTCAAAAATACTTAGAAAAAAATCGAAAAAATGCGAAAATTTCGAAAAAAAAATTTGATGATTGGGTTCTTAGTACACTAAATTATCACCTCGTATCAATTTGGAGCATTTTCAGTGCCTCTAAGGCCTTTATTAAATTAGAGTCGTACACCCCCTTAAGGGGGTAGTCGTCGCAAATAGATTTCGCTTAAAAGTTGAGACTATACTAAATCGGCCAAAAAAATGACAATGAGCTTGGTCTAAGATTTTTTGATTACAAGTTTAACCGCTAGAGGGCCTCAAAGACCAAATCTTAAAAACCTATCTCCTCCTTAAATACAAATAGGATCAACNTTTTTTGATGATTGGGTTCTTAGTACACTTAATTATCACCCCGTATCAATTTGGAGCATTTTTAATGCCTCTAAGGCCTTCATTTAATCAGACAGATATACCCCCTTAAGCTCAGAAAAAAAGCTTCTTCTTTTTTTTTGCTAATGTCAAAACATTACGCTTTGAGTATTTTCTCGTCATTTTTATTTATAAAATTTCATACAAAACCAGACCTTATATGCAGTATTTTTGAGTTCCATACTAACAATTAAACAAATAAACCCTCTTACGCGCCAAAAAAGGATCAAAAATATCATCTTGCCAGGTGATGATCGGTAGGCATAATCAAAGAAACATTTTGTACGTAAAAATTGATTGCGTACTGTGCAAAAATAAAATATGCATTTTAAGGGGTCATTGTCTTTTTCAGATAAAATAGGCATTTTAAGGGGTCAAAGGGGATTATGTGAATTTCAAGGGGACGCATTTCAAGGGGTAAGGGACTGTAATCTGTTCTACTCAATACTTTTGTTTGATTGAGTATATCTGTTGGGAATCAAAAAATATTTCTAAATTAGTTCAAAATATTCATGAAAAAATCACGTTTTTTCGGAAAAATTGTTAGTTTTCTCGATATAATGAAATAATTTGATTATTATTACAATATTAAGGCAAATATGGTATAAGAGTACCACTCTGGCATGATTTTCACAAATTATATATTTTTTCAAAACATATCATTTATCTATACTGATATCGAAATAAGATATTTTGAAATTTCACTCCCAAAAAAATATTTTTGCTCCAGATATGTCCAGAAGGCTTTCTTGAAAATGGTACTCAAAACACTTTTCTAAACACTGGCTTATTTGAAATTTTAATTCCAAATTTGGATCAAAAAGTATTTTTTCGGAAGTAAAACTTAAGCGAAAAATCGGCTTTCAATCAACTCGTCATAAAATTTGAACCAAGTATCCGAAAAATTTTTAGGAAATATTTTTAGATTCAAACTGTTAAATTTTAAAATGTATTAGAAGTAGAGGTTTCTGCGATAATTTTTTCCATCATTTTTGGCTGATTTAAAGTGGCTTTAGCCTTTTAAAAGCCTATATGCCTCGGAGGGTTAATGTGAGCATATAAAAAAAAGTTCCGCCAAGGCACCAGAGCCACAATTGTGGCTCTACTTTGAACGTTGTTTACAGAAAGCTTGACACAGTTGGAATTTCAATTTTTTCTACATAAGGAAATTGAAGGAAATATTTTTTCATCCGACATTTTATATTCTAGAATTTTAATTTTTTGTTCTAGAAAATATAGTGAGAAAAGCAAGGTATACCATATCACGTAATACACGGTCACAGTTGTCTTCACAAGTTGTCGGAAACGATGCACAAGTATCTGGCCTACGTCACAAATTTGTTCGATTTGATTTATATCTCATAAATCATAAGTAATTTATAAATAAGTCAAAAATTTTGATGGAAAAATCATGATAGGAATTTAGGCTTAAGGGTATGGTGGTTCCTAATTTGACATATTCTCGATTTAGATTTTTTCTGAGTATTTTTTTTCAAAATTAGTAAAAATAAAATATGTTTTCAATTTGACATTAAAACGTTCAAATATGTGCGGCTTGACGTAAGCCAACTTCTCTTGAGTGTTTTCCCAAGATTTCTTTTGAGCCTACTTTCAGAAAAAATCGATGCAATTTTTCTTCGGAAATTTTTTCACGTGACCTGTGAAAAATTTAAATAGCTAATTATACAGATTAGGTAAATTTAGGTTTAGTCAAAAAAGCTGAGAGAGATAGATTTCCGTTTGACTTAGTCTCCTGATCTCGCTTATGTGTCTGGAGTGGTATGCATGCAAAAAAATTTGCACCATTTTTTACGCAAGATAAGGCTAGTTTTACAAACGTCTAATTCTTAATAATATCGCTTGAAGCCATGTTTAGTCTATATTTTCATCGAGAATATGTCAATTAAGGAACACATAATCCTTAAGCTAAATTTTCCTACATGATTTTTCCATTCAAAATTTTTGACCTTATTTATAAATGTACTTTATGATTTATAGTATAAATCAATCAACAATTTGTGCGTAGGCCAGATACTTGTGCATCGTTCCGACAACTTGTGAAGACAACTGTGACCGTGTATTACGTGATATGGTAACCTTGCTTTTCTCACCTTATTTTCTTGAACAAAAATTAAAATTCTAGAATATAAAATGTCGGATTGAAAAAAATTTCTCTCAATATTCCTTATAGAAAAATTGAAAATTCAACCTGTGTCAAGCTTTTGAAACAAGCGTTGTCAAAGTAGAGCCACAATTGTGGCTCTGGTGCCCTGGCGGCAACTTTTTTTTAATATGCTACATAACCTCCGAGGCAATATAGCTTTAAAAGGCTAAAGATTAAATCAAGCCAAAAATGATGGAAAAATTATCGCAGAACTTCGTACTTCTAATGCATGGGTTTAAAATTTAACCAGTTTGATCTAACAAATATTTCCTAAAATTTTCCGGAGTACTTGGGTTTCAAATTTTATGACGAGTTGATTGAAAGCCGAGTTTTTGGCTTAATTATTACTTCTAAAAAAATTACTTTTTGATCCAATTGGAATTAAAATTTCAAATTAAAGCCAGTTAGAAAAGGTTTTGAGTACATTTTCAAGAAAGCCTTTTGACATAGCTTGGAGCAAAATTTTTTTGGAGTGAAATTTCAAAATCTGTATTCATATCAGTAATATAAAGATATGTTTGAAAAAATATTATAAATTTTGTGAAATCATGGCCAGAGTGGTACGCATTAATACGAATTTGCTTAATATTTAATAAATAATCAAATTATGTTATTATATCGAGAAACTAACAAATTTTGTCCGAAAAAACTGTGATTTATTCATGAATATTTTGAATAATTTAGAAATATTTTTTGGATTCCCAACGAGATCTACTCAATCAAGACAAAAGTATTAGTAAACAATTACAGTCCCTTACCCCTTGAAATCGTACCCTGACATTCACATAACCCTTTGACCTTTAAAATGCCTATTTTATCTGAAAAAGACAATGACCCCGTTAAATGCATATTTTAGTTTTGCAACCGTACGCAATCAATTTTTAGTACAAATTTTTCTTGTGATTATGCCTACGATCACCACCGTGGCAAGATGATATTTTTGATCCTTTTTTGGCGCTAAGGGTTTATTTGTTTTAATTGTTAGTATGGAACTCAAAAAATAACTGCATTTAAGGTCTGGTTTTATGAAAATTTTATAATAAAAATGACGAAATCTCAAAAGCGATGTTTGACATTAGCAAAAAAAAGAAAAGCTTTTTTGCTGAGCTTAAGGGGGTAATCTGTCATTAAAATGAAAGGCCTAGCAGGCATTAAAAATGCTCAAATTGATACCGGTGATAGATTAATGTACGTACAAACCAATATCAAAAAAATTTTTCGAAAATTTTCGCATTTTTTACTAATATTTTTTAAAAGATGAAGTTAAAAAAATACGCGTTTGCTTCGAATTGACCACTAAGATCATTCAAAATTATCGCCCTTGAGTAAGCCAACTTCTCAAGTGTTTCACGGCTGTCTTTGCCTACCTTCGTAATAAACTGAAGAAAGCAAAAAAGCCGTGAAGAATCTCTTAATCATGTTCTTAGGAATACTGATAAAATTGGTTCATTTTTGCCAAATATCAAACTAGGGGGATAGATTTTTGAAAAGTCGAATTGTGAAAATTCCGGTTATTGCGTCTAGAATTGTTCGTCGCCGGATCCAAAAAAAGCCCGTGAGAAAAGATTGGACATACTCACGTTACGTGATCTGTTGAAATTGAGCGCAAATTTGATATACCGTCTGGAGGAGATACTTTTTGCAGTTTGGAAAAGTCACTTTGGTTACGATATACTTTGGCGCACCTTGCTAGCTATGGTGTTATGGTCAAATAATAATGTTTGATGTACTTTTTCGGCTAAGATTAAGAGATAGATCTACAAATTAACATTTCGGTTTTGCTCATTACGCTTTTTAGTTTTCAGATATCTCGTGAATATGTCGAATTTCCAGAGATACCCTAAGGGGTGGCATCGATCCGGAAAATTTGATACTATTTTTTTCAGAGGATATAATGAAGAAAAAAATGTGAATATTATTTTTTTATTTTTATCTTCAATAAAGTCGTTCAATTCTCGCAACATTTTATTTTAATTTCTAAACCTGGACGTTTAAAAACTTCATTTAGTTTTGAAAAGTTTAAAAAACGTTCAAAAGTGGAGAATTAGCGCTCATAAAATAAAATTAACAAAATCCTTAATAGATTTTGCTCCAAAAGGTCAAAATATAACCTTAAATATTTTGGTGATACCGTTCAAAAATTATTTTCTTACTTTTTGGCCAATTTTCGCAAAAAAAACTTTGATCGTCTAATCCTTTAATTCTGTAACATGAAGAAATTTTCTGAGGAGATCAGTTTTTAGAAGTCTTGAGAATCTTTCATTTTAGATAATATGACTCTACTGTTGCTAGAATCTTTTTTCTTGCGAGTTATTTCTGAAAAAATAGAGAAAATGGAAATCATAGAGTTTGGAAGAAATAAAGCAAAATGTAATTTTTTGCATAGCCCTGAAAGTTATTTTAGTACCTATAATAGTCTTTTATAATCTTTAATGCTGATTTGGCCTCTGTATAATAAATTAAAATTGAACAAATCCCATGTCTGGTTATACACATAAGCGCTCAAAGAAGAACAATAGGTTTTTGCCTCCATGAAGTTTTTTTGAAGTCAAGGGTTAATAACTAATTATCTTGAATCATAAAGAAAAAACACTTCCATGTACATCCATTTTCAATAACCGACTATAAGAATTTTCTTTGAAGTCGATATTGATAACTTCAGAATGTCGGTTATTGCGCTAAAATCATTTCCATTTGCGCATAAAAATTTCCTTATATCGAAGTTTTTTCATGAAAAAGGTAAAAATGGCCAAATAAGAGAAAAACAACTTTTTTGAGATAAAATTGACCTTCAAGCGTTTTGATAAAAAAAACAGGTCCTGATATCACAACAAATACGCCTATACACCCGACATTATATTGAATTTGTTGAAGACCTGAAAATTATAAAAATTGAATGCCAAATGGACTGACTGTTAACACAGAAATGATAATCGCGCCGGATCATCATCAATATTAATAACGGAAATTTAATAGATGCAAAACTTTATAGTGATTCTGCTGATTGCTTATGAAGAGTCAAAAAACTATACAATAATGTTCGATCTTGATTTGGCGAAAATTTGCATATTTTTTTAAAAAGTCGACAAAAAATGAAATAAACATATTAGATTTTTCAAACCAGCAGTCAGAAAATTGTGACATGCTAATAAAAAAGGTTAAGTGGTATTTTTTGATTTTATTCACAAATTTCAAAATACAATCAGAAAAATTTTGGATAAAATGCGGAAATTTATAATGCTTTGATTTTTTGGAAAATTTACGAATCAAAAATTAAAGTTCGACTCAATCTTTCCTAAAATAACCAAAAAATTATTTTTATAAGTAGATGCACATTTATTCTGGTTCAGCTAACGATTAATAAACACAAAAAAAAAAAAAAGGTTAGTTAAACAAACCTAATTAATTTCGAATGTTTAAATTGACCTCCAGGCTGCCGAATCGATGCCACCCCTTTAATTGTATCTCCAACATTATTCGTATTATTAAATCTTCAAATTACTAGAAAATTATAAATCGAATTTTGAAGTCTTTGAAATCAGAAATTCAGAACCACAATTCGTATTTGTAAAAAAGGAATTATTCAAAGAATTGAAAAAAACATAAAAGATATAAAGAAAAAAACAATTCGCCTCTAGAAAAACAAGGCAATTTCTTTAAAATGCGCATAATGGCCCTTTGACCCCTTGAAATGCCTACCTTTTTTGATTTTTTTTTGCATTCAAGGGTCCACAGGACTGTACTCGCAGTTATTAAGATACACATACATTTCCTGGAGTCTACCATGAGGTAGTATCCACGTGGTTTAATTAACCTTGCTTTTCAAACGTTTTTTTCTAAATTAAACAAAAAATTTTAGAATATGAAATTTTTTTCGAAAATATAACTCTTCAACTTGATCATAGAGGAAAAAATTGAAGGTTGATCTCATAAGGTTTTCTGTAAATAACGCTCAAAAAAATAGCCTCCTGAAAGCTATCGTTTGGCCTCGGCGAATTTTTTTTTATTTATGCTTCGGAGGGTTAAGGGGGTTGTTATAGGCTTGGAAAGGCTTTTTTTCGAAGGCTCATAACTTTTTATTCCTTCATAACAATCTTATAAAAATCTCAGGAATAGTAGTTTTTCGTAATCTCTGGACACAGGTTTTACTTCTGATTTTTCCATAGCCATTGTTTCGACCAACCGGTAATTTGAGTTAACCGCGAGCAAATTTTTTTTGAACGTCCCTATTTTTCTTTCGCGCTTATTTCAAAGGGAACGTTATAAAAAAAAAAAAAAAAAAAAAAACCAAAAAAAACTTTCGAATGTAACAAGCCCAAAGGTGGTGACCAAGATGTTGCAAAGTACGTTTTCGAATTTGCTGTAAATCGACAAAAAAGTGCGCGAAATCGACAATTTGATATGAAAGTGAGAATTCGACAATTTAAATTCCACCAAAAGATTCCTTGGGTACGGTTTGCTGGAAACGATATTTAGCAACTATGGTCTGATTTTGAAATAGAAACGGTGCTAGAGATCAAAAAATATATATTTGATGAAAAAGTTTAATTCTTTTCTAGAATCCGTTGTGTTCAAAAGTCAGACCATAGTTGCATAATATTGTTTCCAGCAACCGTAACCGCAAGGAATCGTTTGGTGGCATTTAAGGGGGTATACGACTCTGATTTAATAAAAGCCTTAGAGGCATTAAAATAAAAAATGCTCCAAATTGATACGGGGTTGATAATTGTGTACTAAGAACCAATCATCAAAAAAAAATTCGAAATTTTCGCATTTTTTCGATTTTTTTTAAGTTTTTTTTTAAAAGACTGAAGTTGAAAAAAATAACGGTTATTGCTCGAATTTTACCACTAAAACTTCAAAATATCTCCTTGAACTGTAAGCCAACTTTCTCATCAGTGTTTTACTTGGCTTCTTTTGAGCCTACTTTCGAAAAAATCAAAGCACCTTTTTTTTTTCGGTAATTTTTTGGAAAATGACCAAAAAAAATCATATTTCGAGTTTAAGCTGGGAAATTTGCAAAAAAAGCTCGTCTTAATCCTTTACAAATGTTCTGGAGATACTTGATAAACCAATCTTGAGCCCATTTTTGCAAATATTATCTTCGGAGGAGATAGATGAGTCCGAAATGTGAAAAATCGTCGGTATTTGGGCGTTCTAGAATTGTTCAGTGGGCCGGATCGATTAAAAGCTCGTCTTAAAAGATTGGAAACTACCGTTACGTTGATCTGTGAAAATTTGAGTCAATTTGATATACCGTCATGGAGGAGATAGATTTGCAGTTTGGAAAATGTCACCTTGTTACGATACCTGTACCTATTGGTGTAATTGGTCAAAAATAATTTTGTGATGTATTTTTTCTGCAAGATCAAGGATAGATCTACAAATTGCGATTTTCGGTTTTTCTCAATGAACTCCTAGTTTTCAGTATATTTCACCTAGAAATGTCAAATCGAGTTCGTATACCCCCTTAACTTTCTAATTCTCACTTTTATATCAAAAGTGTGTCGATTTCGCGCACTTTTATGTCGATTTTACAGCCAAATTCGAAAAAGTACTTGCATCCATTTGCTCACACCCTTTTGGCTTGTTACATTCCAAAATGACGTTGTTTTTGAAATAAGGCGAAAAAAAATAGGACTTTCAAAAAAGAAAAATTTGCTCGCGGTTAACTCAATTTACCGCGTTGGTCAAACATGCTATTGAAAAAAGTCAGAATAAATGTGTTTCAGATATTACGAAACTACTATTCCTGAGATTTTTATAAGATTGTATGAAGGAATAAAAAGTATAGCCTGCGAAAAAAAGCCTTTCCAGCCTATACAGCCCCCTTAAGGGAGTGAGTTCGAAAATTTGAGCCTTTCCGAGGCCATTTACCGCCAAACTAAGCAAAGTTGATATTCCAAAAACATTAGTAACTAACAGAACCAAACCTTGCGTAATTTTGAATTAACATAATCTGATAAATCCCACCTACGCCGACACCTACGCTTTTAAAAGCTTCTTAAAAAGACACGCAGTTCGTACCTGACTCCTTCACATTTTCATTCATTTTTTGTGTGAGGCTTCGGAGAGCCTAACAATAATGCAAAATTGCTTTTGTTTTTTAAAATTTGCTTCGGTTGGACCAAAACGCAAAAAAAATAAAAATTTTGAAATTGCATCAGTTTGGGAGGGCTCAGGCAAAAGGTATCTCCTCCACCAGTTTGGAGAGATATAGTTTCGACTTATACTGCATCTGAAAGCACAGGAGTTTTTTACAATGCATTAGAGAGTTTTTTTTTTGAAATTTTGATTCGGCGTCTTTTTGGGGCCATGTCAACTTTCATTTTTAGCAAATTGTTTAAATTGGTCAGTTTGGAGGCTCAGGCAAAACGGTAGGCTCCTCCACAGTTTAGAAGATACAGTTTCGGCTCATACTGCATCTGAAAGCCACAACCTTGTTTACAATCCATTAGAGAGTTTTGTGAATTTTGATTCGGCGTCTCTTGGGGCCATGTCAACTTTTCATTTTGAGCCTAAATTTTTGACAAAATTAGAAACCAGAAAAAAGCCTCAAAATATTATTTCCGTAATACAAACACTTATAGAATTTTGGTGCAATTTTAACTCGGTAGCGTCAAAAGAAAACAAATTAGCCGCACTTTCAAAAAATGATGAAAATTGGAAGGAGTAGGTACGAAACTGCGTGTCTTTTTAAGAAGCTTTTTAAAGCGTAGGTGTCGGCGTAGGTTGGGATTGTATCAGATTACTGTTAAGTTTTAAATTACGGGCGAAGGTTGGTTCTGTTTATTACAAATGTTTTTGGAATATCACCTTTGCTAGTTTTGGCGGGAATGACCTTGGAAGAGGCTCAAATCAGCGACACCCACTCCCTTTTAAGGGGATTGTGGTGCAGTAGTTATTTTCGACCTCGGTCGCAAATTCGGTAGTTTTTCATTTGCACTGACCATCAGCACCTCGGGAATCTTTGCAATTAAAAAACAACACCAAATTATTTCTGGATATTGTTTCTAAACATTGAAATCGCTTGCTTAACTGAAATGTCCGAATAATGAAGATATCAAATACCCATGTGATCATTTTTCACGAGATTTCAGACCAAAATAAAATTGAACTTTGACCAATATTTCTAAAAAATTTCCAAAAATATCGTTTCGGACTTGCATAAAAACGAAATAATTCTAGATATGGGTATCATTTCAGAATCACAAAAAATCAACTCCGCAAGGAAAAATTTACTCTAAAATGAAAGTTATTTCAATATGATAGTTGTTCAATTTTGCGCGTTTTCAATATTTACATTTTTAGCCTAATTCCATGTAATAATTGGCGCGCATTAAATCACATAAATAGTGATTGCAAGAAATATAAAAAAAATTATTAAATTTCCTTGTTCAAAAGTTTAATACGATAATAAGAAGGATTTATGAAAAAAGAGAAAAGAAATCGCCATGTACCGTTGGTGAGGTATACTTTTTTTGTAAAAATTAATCTACATTTTGCCTATAATTTGCCTAATAATCTACCATTTTGCCTATAATTTTTTTCTGACCAATAATATCGGCATTATGTGAATTTTTGGATACGTGGATATGACGTAACTTCAATGTGGAAAGAAATTACCAGGCAATGAGGTTTTTATGCATTTAAAGTTTGATGTGATAATATCTTCTAAAACTGAATTTAATTTTTGACTTCTCAAGGTTACGGACTACAATATACAATTTGGAAAAATAAACGGCTTCCACTCAATGCTCCACAAAAGATATTTGAGTTTTAAAAAGGGCTATTTTTCCCCAAGCCAAATTGCTGGAAGCACCCACAATCCCTAAAGCTTAAACAGTTGCCAAAGTTGATGAAAATTCGTGTCTATTTCCACAATAAGAAACGGGCCGCGCTGAATAGACCAAAGATGGCAATCGGCACAGTTAGAGTACACGGGGTTTAAGGAGGTTCCCAACGGAGTTTAGTGTTTTTCAAACTTGGTACCACGGGAAACGGCTGAAGTTATAGACTTTGATGTTGACCACTGATAAAACGAAATCTCCTCTGTTGAGTTTTTTTAATTTAGGTTGCCTTGATTTTTAACCTACGCAAAAACATTGATGAAAAACGATAACAAGTTCGTTTGAGCTATACTAAACATACAAATATTTGTTAGTGTACAGACAATATTCAAAACACTTATGATCATATTTTAATTTAGTTCACGATCGAAAAAAAACTTTTTCAAACTCTGGAAATCTGGAAAAATCGATATTTTTACAGTGTTACGCTAGAATTCGTTTGAGATAACTAAGCATAAAGTTTAATTTTTCGGTTTCACCCAGTCTAATTAACATTCACGGCCATAATTTTAATTTAGTCCGATTTTTTGATATCTTTACTCGTTTTATTTCTAGCAGGAGTTCAAAAGTTCAAATTGATGAAAAATTTGCAAGAAATTCGTGAAATTAGGGTTAAAATAGGTGAATCCTGTACTTTAACTAAAAAGTATAAATTGTTCTTGTGAACAATAAATTAAGTAGGAAAACAATTCTGACCCTGCTCCTACATTTTCTGCAGTTATTATGTCTTAAAAATGCACCAAATCAATTTTTTATGTTTTGAACGCATAAAAACAACCAAATGACAACAAAAAAATTTTCGAAACTTTTGCGTTTTTTTTCCGTTTTTTTTCTAAGTATTTTTCTCAAAATTATGTTCAAAAATAACGTGTCAATTTGACCCACTTAAAACTTCAAAATTATCTCGGGTTGACGTAAGCCAACTTTTCTTTCGTGGGTTCCTCAGCTTTCTTTTGAGTCTACTTTCGAAAAAATCGAAGCACTTTTATTCTGGAAATTTTTCACGTGACCTTAAAAATTCATATTTTTGAGTTTGGGGTCGAAAATTAAAAAAAAACGGCCTCCACAGAAGTTTTATTTTTGTTTTGAGCTCCTTTTTGCAAAAATTTTGGTGAATTTTGGGAAATATAACCTCGGAGGGATAGAATTCCGATGGAAATGTCAAAAAAACCGACGGTCTGTTCGCATATTCTTAGAAAAAAATAAAAACTTATCGACAAAAAACGCTTTCACAGAAGTTTGTTCTAATATGCAGGTATGTTAAATTTGCTTTATTTTCAAAATATAACCTCAGGAGGATATAGAATTTCGGTTTTGGCTTAGGTCTCCCTGTTTCATAATAAGTCTGGAGTGTATTCATGCAAAAAAGTTTGACACATGTGTCACGCAAGAAATGAAGGCTAGTTCTACAAACTGGCCTAATCTAAATTATATCCTTGAAGCTCTGTTTGGCTAATATTTTATCGAGAATATGTCAATTAGGGGCAGGATACCCTTAAGTTGTATATATTCCTTTTACCCAACCAAATGTTCATTCAAAAACTTTCAGCTATCTTCTATAGCGCGTCTCAAATCCACTTAAAATTTTTGTTGTCTAAGTGATTGTCTTGAGTATGATTATAGGCAAGGGTTCTTGATATTGGACGCTAAATTTTGATCGTGTGTTAATCACTCAAGCAATCACTAAGGAAAAATCACTTAGACAAATAGTGGGATTTCAAATTACGCGCTAGAGACTCTATAGTATAGAAGATAGTAACGTTTTTGGAGATTTACTGGTTGGTAACTCNGAAAAAAATACTCAGAAAAAAATCTAAAAAATTCAAAAATTTCGAATTTTTTTTTGTTCTTATTTGGGTTGTTTTGTGCTTCTAAAACATAAACGATTGATTTGGTGCATTTTCATGACATAATAACTGCCGAAAATGTACGAACCACCATACCCTTAAATTCACTTTTATAATTATTTAAATTTTTCATGAGATACTTGAAGTTGAACATTTAGAAATTTCACTTCCGAAAAGAAATAACTGCTCCTAGATACCAATAAATTTTTATTTTAACTGTTATGCATGCACAAAAGACTTTCCTAAAAACTGGCTAATCTCTCATTTGTATTTTATGTCTAGTTCCGAAATAATTCTTCCGGAAGTGAAACATAGGCAAAAAATCCTAATAAATCAACTCCCCGTAATACTGGAAACAAACATTCGAAAAAAATTTAATTATTTTTTTGAAACCGAATCGAAATTCTTTATAATGTGTTTGAAAGAAAAGATTCTGCGATCCCTTTTTTGGATCATTTAAGGTATGCTTGAGCCACAATTATGGTACTGTGCTCAAAAGAGTTAAGGTTTTCACAATTCTCTATATTTTGATTTCAGAATTGTTTTTCTAACTTTTCTGGTTTGTGAAGTATGGCGATTTGGTTGAGTCGTAATCATAAAACTCGAAAAATAATATGAGGTTTTGAACTTGAAAAAATTTTTGTTTTCGAAATTTTAAATACTTGTACATGTATAACACGGGTTAACCATAAATTCCTAGATATCTTGCCGAAATTTATGCAGAAAATCATGCGACTATGAAAAAAGGTACTGGTTGTGAATCCGACCTACCTGGCTTAGCCGAGTCTTCTTTTCAAGTTTCCCAGTACGGAAAGGAATCATTTCCAAATGGTATTGTGAATGGTCAAGAATGGTACCCAGTTGCTGGCGGTATGCAAGATTGGAATTATGTGCATACAAATTGTATGGAAATTACTGTAGAAATCGGATGCATTAAATATCCAGATGAAAAATATCTCGAAGATTATTGGGAAGCTAATAAGTTACCAATCACAGAGTTTATCCTTCAAAGTCGAATAGGTTTACTTGGTATTGTTAGTGACTCAGAAGGATGGGGTGAGCAAATGTCTTTCATTTTGACTTCTGTTTTTCTGATTTTTTTACAGTAGAGTAGCGTCAGCAGCCAAATGACCCAATTTTTTGACATAGGATGTATTTTTTGTGTAGAATTGTATCAATGATCTCTGAAAATTTTAACTCGAAGGAGGACAAAGTTAAAAAAAATGCTCGAAAGGCTTTTTCTTAAATCTTTAGTTGTAAGTGGTCGAAATTCACGCTGCTGACGCTACAGTAGAGTGTAGATTTATCAGGACTCACTGATATCCTTTTCGGAACGGAACTCCATCTTAAAAACGCTTACTATCTCTACAGCGCGTGTTCGAATCCCACTGATGTTGTCTAAGTGATTGCTTGAGAGATTACACACTGATAAAATTCAGCGGTTCCATTATCAAGACCCTTGTCTATAATCATATTCAATATAATCACTAAGACAACATTAGTGGGATTCGAACACGCGCTATAGTAAGCGTTTTTGAGATGGAGTTCCGTTCCGTAAAGGATATGAGTCATATGACTCAATTAGAGTGTTATCGGAGATTTAAAAAGGATTTTAATGAAATTTTCCTCATTCCTCAATTGACCAAGATTATCTTGGCCAGATATCAGGTTGTATAAAGAATCGAAGCCTTCGAAAAAATCTTTCGAAAGAATCGAAGCCTTCGAAGCTTTTCGATTCGAAGGTGGTCGAAAAATACCGATGACAGCCTAGACGCAATTTTCGGCGCGTCCTGATAAAATAACTAATGCAGTGACTTTAGCTGCTCTCATTTGATTTTTGAAAAATTGTTAGGACGTCATAAAATCATGCTGCTCAAAGTTATCAGCTATGAATTTTGTTTAAAAATTTTTAATTTATAGAAAAACCGCCATTTTAAGCTTAAATTTTGATTTTTTCTCAAAAAAGTTCACTTTTCATACCCTTTTCCCAACGGAACTCTATCTCAAAAACGCTTACTATCTCTATACCGCGTGTTCGAATCCCAATAATGTTGTCTTACTGATTGTCTTGAGTATCATTATAGGCAAGGATGCTTGATATTGAGACCGCTAAATTTGATCGGTTGGAATCACTCAAGCAATCACTAAGACAATCACTTAGACAACATCAGTGGGATTCGAACACACGCTATAGAGATAGTGAACGTTTTTGAGATGGAGTTCCATTGGGAAAAAGATACTTCCACACCGTTTACATTCCGGCTTTCAAAGAATTCATCCGACTGAGTTCTTAGATAGCTCAAAATGAACTTCAGAGAAAAATGACAAATGTGTGGAGAGTCTCCACTGGAGACCCTATTCACTACTGAGAGGCACTTTGGTTAGGAAAATGATATAACATTTAAGATAACAAATAAACATGTTTTGGAATTTGGCGCCTTAAAATTGTCATAATTTCAGATCTGTTTACATTTTTTACTAATGCTTTTATAATATTTCAGTCAAATTTTCAGTGTATTCTAAATAAATATTTCGTCTTTTTTGACACATTGCTTATCCCTTTGACAGGTAAGCCGATTAAAGATGCTCAAATTGAAATCCATGATACCTTTGCTAAGAAACCACGAAATCACATTGTGAGAACAACTGAGAAGGGAGATTTTTTCAGACCTCTTTTGCCAGGGAAATACAAGGCAACAATTTTTAGAGAAGGTTGTTGGAATGAAACTCATTATTTTATTCTGACAGAAGACTTCAGGTCATTGGTAAAGGAATTCACTTTGCAGGCAAAGGTGCAGGGAGAAACGGTGAAACCAAAATCTGGATTTTATCATCCAGGGATGACAGGAGGAAGGTATATGAAATTCTAACGGAATTTGAAAATGAAAATCGATTAACAAAATTCAAAATAGATTTTTTTTTCTCTTAAAGGGGGTATGCGACTCTGATTAAATAAAGGCCTTAGACGCATTAAACATGCTTCAAATTGATACAGGGTGATAACTAAGTGTACTACGAACCCAATCATCAAAAAATTTCGAAATTTTCGCATTTTTCGATTTTTTCTAAGTATTTTTTTAAAATTGAAGTTAAAAAATAACGTTTGCTTAAATTTGGTAGGATCTCGACTGTGAACGTCCATCTTGACTCTATATAAGTACCACACCTGGGAGAGAGGGGCCGAGGTGTAGTAGCACTGCGAATCAATACGAGGCTTGTACCTTTAATATATCATACAATATAC